>JANHFT010005098.1:640077-669162 GCA_032467955.1 Pseudoxenodon macrops
GAGCACATGCACCAAAGACAAATTCCTTGTGTGTCCAATCACACTTGGCCAATAAAGAATTCTATTCTATTCTAAATCCTACTGGCTAGGATTTAACTCTTGAGATATCCCCCTTTTCTGCAAATGCTATCCCCACACTCGCTCTTAAGTATAGCGCTTTGATTATCAGTATAGTTCAGAAAACATGAAGTACAGCTTGAAAATGTCCTGCTTCATATAGAAACACACTGTAGAAATTTAAGAAATTGAAGGCTTGGTAGTCTGAAACCTTGGTGGCAGAACTAAAGAAAGTGCAAAAATTAGGTGATCATTATGAAGATGTTGATTCAATAATTAGTATGTGGATTAAATTAGTTCATGCTTAAATTTGTTCCTTCACTGCCTTTTTTTTTTGAAAAAAAAAGCTTAATATCCATTAATTGTTTTAAATGCCTTTGTTTCCCTGTCTGTATTGTTTTATCATTCTGCAACCATATCTCTTCTGCTGGTCAATGGTAAATTCCATGGGGAAGAAACTTCTCTTGGCAGTGATATTCTAGGATTATGCCTCTTGTTCTGATGCTTCCATTTAAATAATGTCATATTACAGTATCTGCTATTATAAATTACTATCTGCAGCAGTATAAAACATGGCTTTTAAAAAAAAGGAAAGCCATGGTGCTTATTTTCACAGGAGTCCCCCAGAGATAATGCATTCCTCAACAACTGATGATCATTGTAATAATCCAGAGATCAGATGACAGATTTGATATGATTGAAAAGGAGCTAAGAGAGAAAGTAGATAAATAAACTAAAGCAAATCAACTCCAGCTCTACTAAGAAAATAAATAATATGCTATCATCCCTATTCCTCTGAAGGATTCATTGTTGAAATTAAGACAGATAACAATGGGAGAGGCGAAACAGAGACGATAACTTTCGGATTCTAATTAGGTGTTTTGTAATTTCATTAAAGCTTTAAATTAAAAAAGCAACAGTTCCAAACTTTTAAAACAGTGCGGAGGCATCCAAATAGACAGGTATTGCCAGAATAATTCCTTTAAGATAAATATAAATGGAAATTTCACACAACCCGTGAAAAAGCTGTGCTAAAACACATCTTACTTGCAGAAAATGGTGACGATATACCTACATTACTGTTTGAAATATATAACTTAATAAATAAGTAGCTTTCTTGTTTGTCACTATGGTATTTAGTTGGGATGAGTAGCAGTGGTGAAATCCAATTTTTTTTACTATCAGTTCTGTGGGCATAGCTTGGTGGGCGTGGTGTGGCTTGGTGGTTGTGGCTTGGTGGACGTGGCAGGGGAAAGATACTGCAAAATCTCCATTCCCACCCCTTTCTGGGGGCAGCCAGAGGTGGTATTTTCCGGTTCTCTGAACTACTCAAAATTTCTGCTACTGGTTTTTCAGAACCTGTCAGAACCTGCTGGATTTCACCCCTGATGAGTAGAGTGAAGATGGGATTAATAGACATGACCTTTATATTCTCCATCATTTTCACTCTCAGGATCATAAAGATCAGGTCCATCTCTTTTCTTCCTGATTTTCATGATGCTGGACTCAAACTGTCAATTTTAAAAGTGAAGGACAGATCCTTTCACAAAGCCTTTCCTAATCAAAATGTCAGTCACATTTATTGAATTTTAGTTTTCATGATCCTTTGACTAGGACACAGCCATGGGAGTTGAGGGTTACAGGAGATGAACTATCTGGAAGGCACTAAGTTGGGCTAATATTCATTTGTCAATATATTCCTCCATTTGTCTACTAATAATTGATGTGAGCATCGTTTTTCAATAACTGCAGACAGAGCATACTTCTCCATGCAAATCCCATGATGGGAAGCTGTGCCAACTCTCCAAATGTAATGGTTTCAATAGATCATCTTAGTCAAGAAAGTAATACTTAAAGTTGATTTTTGAGCTAAAGACTTTAGTGAATGAGGGAATATTTTTCTAACAGTAGGAAGCCTCTCTTGGTAAGGAGCTTCACCATACCTCTTGCTTTTTCAAGAGGCATCTGGAGTTTCTGTTTTTTCTTTGAAGGTGTTTCGCTTCTCACCCAAGAAGCTTCTTTAGTTCTGACTGGATGATGAGGAATGGAAGGACTTATACTCCTTGCAGACAGCTGGACATTTGCATTGTTTTAGGGAGTCATTAAGGCCATCTGAAACATCTTCAAAGAAAAACCAGAAACTTCAGTTGCCTCTTGAAAAGGCACTTTTGGGACAACCATGACCTGGATGACTGAGAATCTCCATAGACATCTCTGTCGGAAGTTTTTGAGAGCTTTCAGACTTGAAATATACATGTGGAAATATCATGTAGTAGGGAGATGGGAGGTATCAGAAATATGATACTTAAAACAAATTCTTTGTTTTTCTTAATTATTCCTACTTAGAGAATCCTAGACTAGAAAACATATACCAGTAGAAAAACAAAAATAAACACTAAAGGTGAAAACATTTGTGTCATTTGTGGCTACCAGCCATACAGTGACATGAGCATTATTGATGCTATTTTATCAGAAATATCTGATAATTGTGGTCATAAGTAAACTATGCCTCACATGCCAATGCAGCTGGATGTTACCGCTGAATAAGGTTAAAATGTAAAATGAAATCCTTGTTTACGTAGGTACCACAATTGGGACTGGAAACTCAGTCATTAAGTGAAGTGATCACTAGGTTAAACCAAAACTGTACTTATGCTCTTACTTCAGGTTTCCTTTGTTTTACAGGTTTATGAAGAAATGTGAGATTTGGTCATAAAGTTGGCGTTTGATAATCATCATACTTGTGAATAGTTGCTAAATGAGGACTACCTCTACTGAATTTATAAGTAGCTAATACACCACAAACTGCTGGCTTGATCCACATGATATCAAGGAACAAACTGCTTTTCAGTTCAAAGTGTAAGTAAAAGGGGGAAAAAAACCCTTTCATTTCATGAATCCCAACTTTTTAGAGAAGGGAATGGCTTGTAAATAAATATTTCTTACTAATGAGGTACAGGATCATAACTAACAGACCCCTGAAACAGAAACTGTATAATTATTGAACAAAGGAAAAAGGTACAAATCAATATACATTTCTTCACATCATAGAATGAAGGACAAGCATCTACAATGAACTTTGTATAAATGGCACACCCCAACTGATTCTCACAGATATTCTCTGCTCACAGATGACATATTTCGTTACCCATGGATTCCTGCTGTTATTCTTTCATCTTATCACAGATAATCTAGTCAGGAAGAAAAGCTAAAATAGCTGACCAGCATCTTTTGAGTTTTTCCATTTAAACCATCCTACACCTTTCTTACTTAGGTTTTGTGCCAAAGTTTGGATTAGCTTTTTGTGTTTGCTTTTTTTTAAAAAGAGACTCTCTTCTACAAATGTCACAATAGAGATATGAAGATTGTAGTCACATGCCCCAAATTAAAAAAATAAATAACAAGAACTACTCTCACAGTCGATTATGTTGTCAAAGATTTCATGAAAAGGCAGAAAGACTTGTCTCCTTCCAAGCTTTTCACAACTGCTGGAGGGTTTGGGAGAGGTAGAATTTTCTCTGACTCACACTTGTTTGATAAAATGAAGAAACAGCTAGAAAGACCAGTTGTTGTTTTTTTGTATGATTTCCAAATGAAAGAAACCCCAGCTCTCACAGAAGTCACTTGCATGTATGTGACAATGAGGGAATAGTGCAGAGGAATTGACAGACAGAACAAACAGAAATACAGAAAGTGCAGTGTTATATTTGTAGACCTCTTTTGAAGAGATCTTCTGCCACTGTCACGTTATAGCCTGTTTTTGTTAAAACTCCATAAGCATGTATTACCACCGTAGATTCAGATTAAGTAGAATCTTTGAGTAAAGAATCATGGAACTAGGGAATGTATGAGTTGGAAGCAGTGGTGGGTTGCTTCCGGTTCTTAGCGGTTCGGGAGAACCATTAGTGGTGACGATCACCTAATTGAGAACCGGTTCTTCCCGATGTTGAGGCTGGCCCACCCGCTTACCCAGGCTCCTTTCTACTCTTTATCTTCTCAGCTGATTAGTGTGGAAGAGTGGATTGCCATGGGAATCAGCTGTGCTCTTCCCAGTAGAAATGGGGAAGTGAACAGTTTTTGTAAAGTGCGCATGTGCGTGCAGTGTTTGTTTGGAGCACGCGAAGCACGAAGCGCGCGATGACCGAACCGGTAGTAAAACCGGGAGGAGGAACCCACCACTGCTTGGAAGGCTTTATAACTCTCTACTCCACTTCCCTGTTCAGTGCAGAAGTCTACTAGGCTATCCCTGATTGGTGGCCATCAAACACTTGTCTTAAACCCTCCAGAAAGGAAAGCATACTACTGTTCCAAGCAGACTGTTCCCCTGTTAACTGCACCTACCCATAAGAAATGCCTCTTAATCTCTAGCATAAATCTCATTTCTTTTAATTTCAACTCATTGGTCATTGCCCTACTCTCATTTTCAACAGAGGACAGGTCTGCCCCTTTAGCAGCTGTTATCTGTAGATCCCTATAGTGTCTTCTCATTCTCCTTTGCAGACTGAACACAGCCAGCTCTTTTATCTATACTTCATAGGGCTTCATCTCCAGATCTGTTTTACTCTATGTAACTTTTCTCTGAACCTGTTCTAAATTCTGTTGGTTTTGTCCCTTTACAAAAGTGATGCCTTGGGCTGGGCAAAGATATTCCAGATACAGCTCAGCCAAAGCCAAGTATAATGGAACTATTACGACTCCATTTTTACAGGGTTGAGAGTTTATATTCAGTCCTCTTTAATTATCAGCGTGCTTCCATTTCCAAAGTATCTCCTTTACTCTTCCAAGTTTGTCAGTATTATTGGTATTCATCTCTATGATCCTTTTAAAGCTCCCCCCCCATTTTCCCTCCTCACAGAGATGATTTGTGACAATACATTCAATATTTCATTTTTCAAAGTCTTCCTTCCCTCTTCTTCTCTACTCTTTAGGATTTCAAATAGTGGTATAATCCTCATAATTTGTAGTTCAAACCATACATCTTTCAACTTTCCCTTGTCTAGTTATCTTCAACATGATGTGGTCACTTTTCTTGAAGGTGCCTGACATTTTCTATCATTAGCCTGTTCCTGTCTGTGGATTAAGATCAGATTCAAGATAACCGATCTCTTTGTTTCATTATCTGAAAATTACAATTCTCAGATAGAAATTAGAAGATTGAGGGATCCTATTCTTAGTTACTTTTCCAGCAGATATTTGGGTAATTGACGTCTCCCACTATCACTCCATTCTTCTAAGCACATTTATTCCCATCTTTATGAGATGTAGTCCCTTCCTAAGCATCTCTTACACTGGTGTTTCTAGGAGATCAATGTTACTCTATGGTGGCAAAAAAATCAGAAAGAGTCCAGTACTACCTTTTCTATATTTTTCCAGTGTAAATTTTTGATTTAGTTGATCTTTGTGAAATTGGAAATCTGGAAATAATATTGTATGGGGTGTCTTCTGTAAATTTTAGTGCAAATCCACTATACTTCGTATTCCTCAGATATAGTTTATCCACTTAGATTAATGGCTTTAGTTCAAACTGCCATGATAATGAGCTTGCTAACCCATGATTAGGGTATTATCTCTTTAAAGAGCATCTGCTTCCCTTTATCTGTGACAAAGGAATCAGCCCCCTCCTCTTCCTAAGCATAATTACCACTATTAGTTCACACTTTAGGTTTGTTTGGACCTATGGAGATATTTTTTGATAAATTCCTGCCTGCACCTTTTATTACATACAACCTGGAGAACAAAAATATTACCCTGTTGGGCAATTATAGGAAAAAGCTCTGCTCAATAACATTCCCCAAACAAGAGGTTTCCAGATGAGGCATCTATTGTAAAACTGCACTGGCTCTTTGACAAAATTTATAGATGCTTAAGAGACCATCCTTTTCTCTTTGGAATAAAATCCGCAAAAGCAAAAAAAAAAAGAAGTATGCTTATGCACTACATTTTGATTGGCAATGTCCTAAGCCATGTGCTTGAAGGTCCATAATCTGGAAGAATTTGCGATACCTCCAAGAACTACATGTGATGTATTTGAGTAAAGAAAAAGAGAAGCAGACATCTTAAAAACCTATAACTCCAACTGAATTTAATGTTTGAGCAGAATGCTTCCCAATATTGATTTATCCTTCTAGTTAGAAGGTTATGTGTAACTCTTCTCTCCTCAAAGGATGCGGGAGTCTTCTCTTTCTTTTAATGAGAAGAAAGAAGTAGTACTGAGAAAACAAGGACAGTTACAAATTGTAGTCTACAAAATTCCATACACCCAGGTAGTGTGGTGGCAAATTAAGAACTTTATTTGAAAGCACTGTTTAAAGTAATTCTTGACCTGACTTGCAATACAGCTAATGGCTCACCTTATGGCTTGGGTATAATAGTCAATATCCAGCCATGAAAACATTACTGGTGTTTATTTAAAATGTTGAAGTTAGGTTATAAAGAGGGCACTGATCAGCAAATACAACATTATGGTGTTTCTGGCCAATGATAAATCACTAAGCCATATACCCCAGTGTTTTAGAAAATAATCTTTTCTAGAGCTTCCACTTGGATTCCAATTAATGTTGACAAATCAAGAGTTCAAACATCAGATTTCATTCTGTGACTCGAGAAACATAGGATTGCATCCAGGATTCCACATATAAAGCAGGAAAACTTATTAAAACAATTAATGGGATTTTAAAGTTGCCTACTGGTATCCAATCAGAGAAGACAAAAGTTTTTCAATATATGTAGAGTTGGTTTAAGTGCAAAGCCCAGAATGACATTGACTATAGCAGAGACAAGCTTTGATGGCAAACAGTGCTCAAAATCCAAAGCAATCAATAGCATTGTGCCATTCTTTGGAAATGTTGCGAATAGATTCTATGGCATTTTTAAATTTGCAAAATGATTTAGGATTATATATCACTCCTTGTTACCACCATATTAAAGGTTGATTGTGATAAGTGACTAACATAGAGAACGGAGGTTGGGCAAGATTACCCTTGTCATTGCCATATATGATCATTGCCATTTCCAACCTCACTCTTTGATACTTGGCTCAGACATTCATTTACTACATGTAGAAGCCATAGCAAAGATAGACTGATCGCAGGTATGATCACTGGCATATCTGATTACAAGTAAAATAAAAATGCTTCTGCATTTTTACTCTACTCTATCTACTCTATCAGTGTCCTGTTGATTTTTTTCATTTCCATTCAATACATATTGCACGAGAAATTATATGAATTGACTTCTAGAGAGAAAGCTATAGTGACTAGAGAAATGATATAGCAGAAATTCATAACATCACCCATTCTTATGGCTGCTGGAAAGATACAGGATTTAAATTAGCCATCATCCCAGTCCTTGGCTTCATATTATATCATCTGACTTCTAGGTTTAAACCCAGCCCTCTATTAACTTTAGACCAATTTTTTTTAAATAACTTTTTTGCTAGTCATAGTGCCTACTTTCCATGCAGATATTTCTTTTGAGGAATACTGGTATATCTGTTAAACAAACACATCTGTTTCAAAGGATTTGGGGGAAGGTTGGAGAGACTGATGACCAGGCCTGCTGTCCCTTCTGTCCTTAAATAAATGGGGGAAATACTTTAAACCAAACATTCCCTTGTAAATTCTAGGCAATATTTATAGTAGTGGTTAAATTGTTTTTTTTTAAAGAAATCATTCATCATTATGTGGCACCACTGAGAAAACATTAATTTTCCATAGAAAGTATTAAAAGAATTCCACATTGTGCTGTGATAACACATTGGCTCCTAATGTGTTTTTCATTCAGGCAAAGAATGTACTTAACATATCTATAGGTCGGTTTCTTAAATGCTTCTTAGCATTGCCAAAGCTTCAAAGCTGAACCTCGGATCTCATTTTAAGGCACTGGAGGTCATGCCTGCTTATTTATCTACGTGTATGTTTTAAACACAAGAATAGCATTCATGTAACTGAGAAATAAACGGAGCTTCTTAACATTAAAGTACAGAGATCATTCCGAGATATGTGTGAATGTACATATTGTATGTGTAAGTTTTGAAGACTGGCATTCCCTGCCTATGTTAGTGAAGCAATACTTTAGATTAACATCTGTTTGCAGAGCATGAGGGCTTTGCAGCAACCTGCCTTGAAGAGCTAAAACTATTTTTCTTTGAAAACAATATTCTACGTTCACTATGGATTCAGTACATAAACAACTTTCTGGTAAGAGAGAAAAGAGAAAGGAAAAAGAAGAAGCCCTAAGCTCATTGCAGCTTTCTTTTTTTCAATTTCTAAAGGTTCATAATTCTGTAAAATGTTAATGGGGTTTTGGATGATAGGCTCACTTATCTGTTGAACAAAATATGTGTTTTTCAAATAAGTCTTTGCAAGCCAGATGAGGCCCTGTTATATTCTTACTGATACAATTCTGTTTCATCCATTTTATTTTAGACATTAGAATCTGTAAGGAACAAGGTAAAACCTGGCGTGGATCCTCTAAGCTCATAACACTACATCTCTGCCCTCAAAAGTTACCAATAAGTCATCATTTTTTTTCCTTTTTAAATAAGCTACCCTAAAATGTGTACAGTGGGTGGGCTAAGACCTGGGACAGGGTAGGCAATTTGGGAGATTTTAAAATAAGCTTGCGCAAGACAGAAGGCAAATATTTTGACCTTTAACATCCAAAAAATAAAAACATGCACGTGTGATCGTTCAAAAAGTTGAAAATCTTAGCCTTGCCCACTTTAGGAGGTCTTTAAGATGTTGGCAAACTATATTTTGTATGCCAGTCCTATAGGAAATTATATGAAAGACTCAAGGGTGGTTTGTAAATTGTTTTGCTGCCGGTTTGCTCAAGGTCATGCCTTGCACGCGCGCAAAGCATGCGCTTGCACAGCAGTAAAAAAATAGCTTGCGCAGAAGCAAAATTCAAAATGGCGGTGCCCATGGAGACACCAAAGGAATTGGCTCCGTGATGTCATCACCGAGTTAACTACCGATTCTATAGAACCGGAGAGAACTGGTAGGAACCCACCTCTGGAAAGACTAAAGTGTTAGTATTTTGAAAAGCTCAAGCCCTACTCAGTCCACATTTTTGATATTTGAAAGGTTTCTTCCTCCTACCTAAATTTGCCCATTAAGAATGATTACGAGGAATCTCTCCAGTTCATGCCACCTTTTGACATGGACAATAGGGTTTTTCCAGAGGTGACTGTTACATTGTAGAACTGTTTGTAGGGGCTTCCGCTACTTCCTTTTGTCATCACATTAAAGCATTCTGTTCTCCTTGCCTTAAAAACATCAGTTTGCTTTTATGAGTAGGTATCCTCTTTTTAACAGAGTTATTTTACTATTGCCTTTATTTAATCTGCAATCCACTGTTTATTTTTATGATTGTATTTTTCATTTTCATTGATTTTGCAAAATTGCAGAATATATACTTCAGAAAAATGAACAATAGAGAATTTTGGACTGTAGGCATCAGTGGACAGTTAGGCATATATATTTTTTTAATGGTCTCCCTTGCTTCTGCCTTAAAAATGACTCCCTCCTTGTAGAAAACTAGAGCATCTAGGAATGAACTTTGCTGAAATTATGTGATGTATTAGATATGAGAACTTTTCAATTAGGGATGGGTTTGGGAACCTGACAGCTCACCACCCCATTTGGTGTGGCATATTCTAGAATGCTATTATTACTGTAAATCACCTTATTTATTTGGAGTCCTTCCACAATCAGCTATAATGTTATTCTGCATGCTCTGCATCTTCCTCATCAGCAGTTTATAATAAGGAAATCCATTTAACTTTCATATAGTGATGTTCAATGGAATGATGCTACACCAGGATTTAAATATAAGTTGCACCCCTGCTATTTTCAAATAGTATAAAGTTAGATCCAGCAATGTTTTCATAAGCCCTAGGCCAAAACAAGGCCAGCTGTGGTGCAAATAATTAGAAATATGAAAGGAAATCAGTTCATTCCCAGTAACATGACAGCTATCTGCCTTAACACTTTCAAAGTAGTATTTAGCTAAATGCATAAAAGCTGCATCCTTATGGGTTAGTATCAAAACTGTGATGCTGTAGTACTATATTAGCATTTTCAACAAACTACATTTCCCAGAATCCACTGAGTCATGACAGCTTAGCTGGTAAAATAAAACATCTTAAATTGATATTGTGCTCAGACAGTAGCTACTCAGTAAATGGATACCCTCAATGTTGTTACTACCCAGAGGGATGCTTGAGAAAACGAGCCGACCATTGCTATTATGAGTGCTGTGTGAAAACATAATAGTATAAATGATATAAAGGCGTCAGTAGTGAAAATCAAAGCCAATGACAATAATTTTTCTTCTTGTCTGCATTTTGAATATATCAGTTCAAATTTGATTGTAAACATGTAATTTCATTGTACCTCTCTTCTACACTGTTCAGGTAGAGGAACATATACATAAACTTTAAAAATTACAGACACTTGCAAGATTATGCTTATTTTCACATTGTTTGGAAATTTCAGAGTACTGTATATGCTTTCAGTTCTCTGAGCTGGCAACCACATTTTTAAAAAAATTCAATGAATGGAAGGCTAATCTCCCCTTCCCATCATCCACAAGCCTACAGAGGTTTCCCATCAAAACCCAGACAATTACCCCAGGATGGTATATCTGAAGAAATATGACTCTGTTGCTAAGAAGCAGCCCATGTTCTTCTATTATCTGAAAACAATGTTGGTACTTTTTGGGTTAAATTAAATCTGGCTACTGACAATATGGCTCTTCAAATAGGAAATTAAACAGCAAAATTATTTATGGAAATACAACTATATAGACTATTACCACCACCATCATCATAATTCTCAGCATCATCCCTACCATCATCCTCTTACGATGCTCTAAATCTGTCAGTTGAGTTAGCCTCCCATTTCTTCATGGCACATCATTTCAAGGCTAAGATAAGGAGGAACTTCATCTTACCTTCCCAATTAAGGCAGCAAATTGGTTATTGAGCATCTTGATATCATCTTTCTCCTTGGTCCTTATCTCCTGGAGAGCTGGGTCAACATCCAGGTGGAGTGGTGTCAAGAGATTTTCGTTGAAAGACACTCTTGGGTATGTATAATAGTAGCCATGTCCTGTGAGGCTGGAGGAACTGAAGCTTTTCTTGCTGGCTTCTCCCATGGTAGGGCTGCTGCAGGCCCCATCCCTTGAAGAATGAGGAGAATGCGAAGGAGAACACTCTCTTCTCCAGCTATAAGAGGCTTTGGGAGAAGTAAGGGAGCCAGTACTGAAGTTCCCAGAATGACTTGTCATCCTTACGATGAGGGAAAGCAAAGAAGCACTAGGTCAGCTACCGAGAGAGAGAGAGAGAGAAGTAGCAGGTTGGGGAACAGCAGCGTAGATTAATTCCTGTCTCTGCTGAGCTCAGTTTAGCTAATGAATTACAAACACCTGTTCTATGTTCATAAAGTCAGGAGGGCGTGACTGTTGATGTAATCCAGATCAACCTGTTGGCTTTGTCTCTTCCTCCTTCGCCTCCTGCCTTTTGTAGTTTTGTTTGTGATGTGAGCACATATGCGGAGACACTTTGTAGGAAAAGAGGGAGGAAGAAAGAAAATAAAAGCCCAAACCAAAATTATTCCCTTGCCTCCATCTACTTGCTTCCTGAGGAGAGGAAGTTAAGAGGAGGTTTCCTCAGCCTTAATAGTGAATAAGAGGCTTGAACAAAGACGCTATCTTGGCTGAACCTCAAGTGCAGGAAGCCTTAGAGAGTTGAACATGTCAAAACATTCAGGCCCTGCTTCTTCTCCAGTGACTGTATTGCTTGTTTCTATTGTAAAATGCCAATTAAAGATTTTGCATGCCCAGGTCATTTAGTTTCAGGCAGTTTGAATACTGAGCCAGATTCTGTCTGGCTTGTCTAATCAAAGCTGCTTGATTATAGCTGCAAAATATACAAAACTATTTCTATCTATGCTCATAGGAAGTGTGGGGATACTAATGTATTTAATCACTTGGATTAAATTAGGCCACAGTTAAAGATGCTTGAATAATTCAGTGTTCACAATTCCTAATAAGAACTGAAAACATTCATATTTGCCAGAGAGTTTTTCAGCTTAAGCTATCCCTCAGATTTACAACTGGAGTATATTTTTAAGGCAGTCTGACTTCATTAGAAAGATTACATATTTGTGGGTGGAGAAGTTTTAGAAAGTAAACAAAAGAGGAAGCATGATAGAACAAGTAAGCGTATTATTAAGGAAACATAGATCAAAAATGGGACTCATTCCTAAATTTGTCATGCAAAGAACAGTTTTGTGTCACTCTTAGACAATGGTATTTGTTCTCTTTGTATTTCATTGGGTGTTGCATATTGCTAGTTAAATAAACTACAGACATTTCAGATAAAGTACAAGTATTGTAATATATTCCTGTGATGTATTTTTTAGTCTTTCATTTTGGTCTTAGTTGCTCAAAAAAGTGGTACCTCAGAAGAATATTAGAGATTACACAATACTATACTACTTTTGTTGGTGGAAAATTACATCATTTCTATCTTCTACTTGTGTGCCCAATGACATTATTGTGCCACATAGAACATTCATATTTCCTAGAAAGATGTTTAAATCCAAATATGAACCTGATGCACCTCTATGCATGCCTAACACTCCTCTGGGATTAATCTGATTTAAATGTTTTAATTTTAACTGAATGTTGACCCTATTTAAAGATTAGACTTTTAATATGCAAAATCTCTGCTCCTTCACGGAATTTCCAGACATTGCTTTACATTTGTAATAATCATATAGTTTCCTCTGCCATTTTTCTATCTTTATTTTTCCTACCAGCATAGGATTGGTATTATATAGAAGTGTTTATCTGGAAGCATCTAAATTGAGCAATCTGAAATTCAAATCAAGGTGTTCCAAAGTCAGCATGCCAATAAATCCTAAAGCCTGACTAGAAGTGGCTCAGGAGAGCAGGAAGGGTAAATGGGCTCTTCCTGTGTTTTTCATTTAAATTGTCTCTCCATCACACTTAATGGGAGTAAATTTAGACCAATTGCTGAGCTAATCTATTCTGGATTGATATGACTGCATCTGGGAGCCTGAATCTAATCTAGCCTGTCTCTGCCACATTCCTTTTTTATTTTCTGTAGTTGGGATTTCATTATCTTGTAAAAATCTGACCTCTGAAGATGAAGTGTGCCTCAAAGTCCCAAAGGTGCTTTTCCAAAAGGCAGCTGACTTTCTTGCCCCTCCCCCCGTCCCCCGGAAATTTTTTGCTTCTCATCTAAGGAGCTTCTTCAGTTCTGGATGAATGAGAATCTTCATAGACTTGTACCTCAAAGTATTTATTCTCCATCCAAAATGGAGAAGAAACATTACACATTGGCCTCCATAAAATGATTTTTTTGGGGGAAGATTCTTGAAGGGATAGATGATTATATGAATAGTAGGCAAAATTAGTTATAGCTTATGTGAGAAGTTAACCTGATTTCTATCTGGTCCTTTGCATTTACCGTACATAATATGCAACTCTCTATTTAGCTTTACTTAATTACTATGATGTATAGGGGAGAATATCTGCCAACCCTTATGAAGTGGCTAAAAGAATTTAAGGGGAAAACAACTATTAAATACTTGGTTGAGGGTAGTGAAATGAAACCTCTTTTTTTGGATTAGTAGACATTAAAAAGGCTGGTTTAAAATTGACACAGGATGACATTTGTGAGCTTTTGAAAAAAATTAATTGGCCCCAGCTGCTGTTATAATAAATACATAGTGCTCTTGATAGTAATAGTAATGCACATTTGAAACCTGGTGTCTTATATTGGTAAGAAAGGCTACATATCTTCTTTGAATTATTTTGCCAGTTGTTTCTCATGATTCCTTGTTCCTGAAATCCAGATGTCATGGCAGTGCTTTGTTACCTAAAATAGGTTTTTACTTTTGACTTCGTTACCTAAAATAGTTTAACAGAAAGTCGTTTTTACCTAATGTAGGTAAAACACTTTTAAATGAATTTAAATGTTCCTGCTGTGGGTTTATGTATTGCTACCAAACCAAAACTACTTTTACCTACATTTGGGTAATTTACCTAGGTTTGGAAAGTACTATATTATGGTCTGTTATTTTGTATTAACTGATATGGGAAGAAGAACTTCTGCTCGAACCTTAATTGGATATTTATTTATATTCTTTTTATTTCTGGAAAGGCAATCCCACCCAAAACTAAGCAATGAGATACTGTGGGCCTCACTTCAAGCTTTCCTGAATGCTTCCTGTCCTTACCAGATACCTGAAGCTCTGTGGTGATCTTGGCAACTCAACTTTACAACATTAGCAAGTTCTTCGCACTGCTTGTTTTTCTACTCAGCCAAAACAAAATGTTGATCATATTTTCTGTCTTACCAGTCTGAACGTGCCAAATTATGGAAAGGGATTATCTCTCTCTTAAAAAATGCATGGCCCAAAGCTGATCTGATTATAATTAATAAATGGTAATTGATATAAAGATGTGGATGAAGTTCGACTTTTGTACACTAGTCATGGTTAGACATCAGGTCAAATCTGCTGTTCTGTGGCTTGTCACCATGAAGCATTGCAGATAGAGACATGTAAAGATCAAAGCCACTAGACTAGACTGTTCTGTTCTGGTCTCATCATGACACCTTCAACTGGTTGCACCAAGGATAACTGCTCCCTGGTGAAGGAACAATGGTCCAGCTTCTGCTTCTTACCAGCGGTTTAATCCAGGGGTCTCCGACCTTGGCAACTTTAAGACTTGTGGACTTCAACTCCCAGAATTCCTCAGCCAGCTTTGCTTTGCTCTTTCTATTGACAGGCTCTTGAGGCCCAGCTGAGTTGCTCTGTGTCATACAAGGCCTTCCTTCATGAAGCAACTATGGAAAGTGCTTTTCTGCAGCTTCTGAAAACTGCCCTACTCTTAAGCAATTTTTGGAGGGTACAGAGACAAGAATACCCCATTCTTGCATAATTGTAAATATTTTTCATGCAAGATGTATAAATTTTGGAGAATGCTCCTGCATAGCCTTGCACCTGACAAAAAGAGTGGGAAAGCACCCCCTGCTCTTGCACAACTTCCAGAGGGTCTGGACCACTAGTGGGTTTCACTTACCTTCGCTACAGATTCGGAACTGGGAGAGCGCTTGTGCAAGCAAAGCAAGCACATGCTGCTCCTGCTCCTATGCAGAAACGTGCTACCTTGAAGCTTGGCACTCAGCAGCAGTGCCAAGGCTGGACCTGAAATAGAGGCCTAGGCCTTGACTTCTCTCTGTGCATGCGCAGATTGTCTTTGATGATGTCTGGGCAGATGGGCGGAGCCTCCCACCGCTGCCGCTACCGGTTTGCCCGAACCAGGGTGAACCGGTAGAAACCCACCACTGGTCTGGATGCCTGGTATGGTCATAAAAATATATATAACATGGCGTGTCACATTTGTCATGGGTTCATCATTACCACTCTAAATCTCATGTTCCTCTATCAGTTTCATTTTCCAAAATCTTCAGTTCTGGGTTTCCATTAGCTTCTGAAGGAAAAGAAAGACCACCGATATAGGCTTTATTTTTCCACCTTCCATGACAAATCCTATTACTCTTCCGCCCAGTTCTCTTTAAAGAGAGCTATTTCCCTTGTTTTCCATTCTTCACTTTGCTCTTCATTATTCTAACATACCCTTTTCATTCAAGATAATGATCCAGGAGAAGGTAGGTCCCTCCTGTTACAGAATATTGAGATAGGGAAGCAATCAACATTTTCATTGAGATTCTAGCAAAATCATCAAAATGGCAGGTCTTAGGCTATTCCCAACCTCATTCAACTAAGGTTGTTCATTTGGTATACCTCAGTGACATATTTTACTTCCTCTAACTATATGATGTCCCTCCTCCCATTTCTTCAGAGAACATCATACTTGCAATGCACCTATTATTTGAGAAACACTCATCGATCATTCAAATACTCAATTCAAATACTCAATGAGTATTCTCAAATACTCGTTGAGAATTACTCATTGATTTATATTCTGTAAGTCAGGATTTCTGGGTCCCCAGTCAAACCTCTCTGTTGAGGTTCTAAATTCAGTGTCAGGTTTCCTTTGGTGTTACAAAGGCATTTTTCATCTCCTTCATATTACATTTTACTACCAGTATCACTGCTCTTTTGCTTTATAAATATAAATGATAACCGAAGAGATAATAAATAGTGTACACAGAGCAGGGAGGGATTTGAAATGTAAATTATATTAGTCCTTCATTGTAGAAAAAAAATGTTAAAAAGCATATGTATTTTTAAAAATAATATTCCCATAGAATTGCCTCCTCTGTTCCTGTTTCCAGTCTTCCCATCCTCCTATCAGGACCTTAAGGCAATGATGTATACTTGAGATTTCAGAAAAAATGATGCAAGTTGACAGGAAGATATAGAATCCTACATGTATTTGTAATGAAGCAAAATATTCTGTGGGAGGAGAAGTGGTTGCATTATGTGTGAGAGACATGGAATTTCCTGCTTTTTTTGCTTCCTTTTGTTGTGACGGCGTGGGAGTAATAACGTCTTTAAAAGGTGTTTTTCCACCTTTCCTGTTTATACTTTTGTAAACAAGACCTTTCCAAATATCTACTGCAATTTAAAAAGGCAGATTTGCCCCAGCTCTAATTGGCTATAATAACTAAAAGGTTGGAGGGACCAGAAGATAATATATCTGCTATGGTGCCAGTGTGCCATGGCAATCAAAATCTTCCATAAATTTCAGTGAATCCAAATTGCCCTAAATGATTTGGAGTCATTAAATTATGTAATGTTTTGTAAGTGTTGGAAGAAATATCCATCTGGATTCAGCTCCAAGTGGGGAAAAAGAAACTGGAAACATGGTGGCTGCTTGGAAAGATAGTTAAATGGTGGACAGCAGGACCACATGGTTTGAGGTCCTGGGGAAAAGGTGATCACATGTTATAAGATGTTGAAGAAGAAAAGAAGAAAGAGCTGCTGGGAGTCCTTGAGTTTTTATACCCTCTGTTAGGCCTCACCTTTGAGTTTCCTGTTCCTGTATAAGAAATGCACTCTGATTGGTTGTCAGACTCCCAGGGGGTGGGGGTCTTAACTAACCTTTTAGGCTGTCTCCCAGGCTTGCTTTGAGTGCTGGCTGATGAAATTTTCCATGAGTTTCTGTTTGCTATATGGGTCTGCCTGAAGAGGGTAGATCTTTTGTTATGTAGAAAAGACTGGCTCAGACCATTGACAAAGGTGGAGGGAATGAGTGAGTTGCCTGTGACCTTAATGGGCCATTTACAAAGGTGGGTGATATTAAGAATGAATGAGTCTGTTTCCTGCCTAAACCATGTTTCTCCATTTCTCATTCAAGGAAATATAATATTCTGCCTTTTTAATATTTCCTAAAATATTTCATTTTCTAGGAGGGGGGTGGGTTTACTTCCTACATAGGTAAAAGCTTTTAAATAATAACGGTCCTCCAAAATAGTAACAAAATATGCATAGGATCATTTGTTCTCACAAATATGTGGTACTTTATTATAATCTCTTCAAAAGGTATCCATTGTTCCCAAGTTGGTAAGAAATTCATTTAACTGCATTTTAATGCTTCTGAACAAAATTATATGTAAATCAGAACAAAAGTATATGTCTTTTTTTTTCTATTTAATTTTTTTATTTTTTATTATTTTACAAAACGTTATCATGAATTTAACAAGTCTGTAACATTTCTATATGGTTAACAATAAAATATAACATTCAGTATATTATATATATTCTAATTAACCCATCAAACTCTCTCTCTCTATACATTTCTAAGTTTTGTTTCTACTATCAATCCACCGGTACCAGATCTCCCATACCGCATAATATTGAGATTCGTCTTTTCCGTTTAGTTCTAGGGTGAGTTTGTTCATTTTCTGCACATTCAAATATTTTGTGTATCACAAAATGTATATGTCAATCTTCATTTTTCAAAATCCTCTCTTGGAGAACACAGCTTCCCTCTCCAATATACTTGAGGAAACTTGTGCATAAAGCTATTTTATAAAAAAGAATGAACATCAAATTGTTTGGAAAACTGTGCATGTTAGAAAAGGCCCAGAATAAAATGTATGATGTAGGGGAAATGCATATGGAATTATCTAATTTTCTTTCTGGAGATTTTACACAAGTATATTTGCTCAAATGTGAACAAAGACGTTTGGAAAAAAATTCAGAGGTGAACAAAATTGCCACTAAATCACTAGCTCCACTGAAACAAAGAAGAACAAGACTGGGCAAAAGTTATCAACAGCTTTGTACCCTTTGGAAAGAAGCCTGAATCTACCACTAGAATAAATAATTCTACTAAACAGCTAGTAGAAATGTTGACAGTTTAAATAAAAATATAATCCTAATAAATGGGAATATTGTTCCAGAGAGTCTTAATTATATTCTTTTATGAAACATTGTATACACATTTCTCAATTCAACGCAATATTTATTTTGCGGAATATGATAATTTTCAAGATTAGATGAAACACCGTGCATAGAACAAATATTAAATATGTTTATGTCAAGAAATAGCTTCATCTAAAATTTCTGAAGACATCAACATCCATTTGTTTAATTATTTGGCTTTCTATTCCAGTAGAATGCTTTACACCCATGTTCTTCACACAGAGACAATGGTACTTCCTGGATAAATTATGTATGTATAAAAAGTGGTATAATTTTCAAAATATCCCAATTCGAACAATTGTGCAGTTGTGCAGTTTCCAATAATACAACATTGCTTCTGAAATAGAACAAATGCTACAGGAATTCTCTACGACTTTAAAGCCTGTTTATGTTTTATGCAACCTATACAATGTTGACCTTGCTGCAGTTATCCCTTTTTACTTATGTGCTTCTCCCATCCACCCACGACTATGTAATTGTAATATAGGTTGATGAAAGACACAACAAAGCCATTGTTATGCACTCGGTAATTGATGGCATTGTTTAATTGATGTACATGTGGAGATATACCATTAAGTCATCTCAGTACAATCAGTTGCGCCACAATACTTCTTGCCTTTCCCCCCCTTAAGTACAGGTCTGTGCAGCATCCTGTCCCAGGCTATGCACTCACAAATACATGAAGGAGTGGGTGTGCTCTCTTTACTAAACAAGCCTTTACAACATACACGCTTGTAGTAAAGAGACACGTTTCCCCGAAGTTCAGCAAGTTTCGCTTACAAAAGTTCCAAATCAAAGTGGCACACAGGAGAGTTTTTAGGCGGAGTCCGACCATCCATGTTCAAAATCAGGGTTGCGAGGTTCATGAGTCAAGATACACGGAGTGGGGAGTTCACCGGTGATTGTTGTCAATGGAGGCCTTGTGCTTGCTGTTCCGTTTTAATAGAAACGGTTCCGGTGTAACTCATTTAGCAAGGTGAGACTCCTTCTGCATGAACACTCTTACAGAGCCCCTTTGCTTTACTCTCTTGTAGGCCACTAAGCATTTTACGCTGGGTGGGGGCTGTAATTCTTCACCGTCATTTACGGATAGTAGCTGTATTTGCTGGTTGCTGGTATGTCCCACCACCTCTTACTGCCCAGATGGTCATCCATCTGGTGGTGCTGGAGCTGGCTGTTTGTCACCTGTTGGCATTTCTGGAGCTTGCTGTTCATAGTTGGTCCCCTCCTCTGTCTCCAAAGCTGAGCCCGCTTTGACATGCACTGGTAAAATGCTATAAATCTTTATGCACTGCAGAGGTGGGTTCCTAACAATTCGATCCAGTTCTACCTAACCGTTAGTAACTTGGTGGCCAGGTTCGATAGAACTGTTATATTATAAGAAAATAATCAGATATAAAGATATAATTAACGAATTAGGAATTTTAAAAGACAAGCAGGAATTAGAGGATCAAGAAATAAATATAGATTGGTGGACTTATACCCAAATCAACGCCAAATACAAAACAGATAGAAAAACACAGGAAATCCAATTAGGGAAGCATGAACTGGACAGCATTTTATTTGGAACAGAAGAAAAATTGATTAGCAAAATATACAAATTTCTAATAAGAGAACTGTTAGCGAACTGGGCCTGCCACACACCCGAGCCGGTTCCTATAGTGCCACCATCTTGTTTTTTGCTTCTGTGCATGTGCAGAAGCTTTTTAAAATCACTGAGCATGCACATGCATGGCTGCAGCACGCCCCTGAGCGAACCGGCAGTAAGAAGATTCAGAACCCACCTCTGATGCACTGGTATGTGGTGTATTAACCATTAAGCAGACTAAGCAGGTGCTTAGGAGACCAGGCCTAAGGGGGCACCACAAAGTTGAGAAAGGAAAAAAAAAAACAATAAAGATTTGTAAAAAGAAATTGATAAAAATTGAATCTTGGGGCATCAAGATTTGTCAGTGCTTAGGGCACCAGTGAGCCTTAATCCGCCACTGGCTATGTTTAGTCCCTCCAATAAGACCTCTAGTTAGGCAAAGATGAAATATAGGTACTCCATATAGGTAGACCTTACTTAATCCCAGAATTTTGGTTGTTGCAATTGTGAGTTGAGTCATCATGTATCCAGACTCAATTCTACGATCATTTTTATGAGTTATTAAGCAAGTCACCAAGGTCATTATGTGAATCACATGATCTTTAAGCAAATCACATGCTCATATATCCAAATCCATCTTATCCAATGCGTGTTTTTGCTGGAAAATTGCAAACATTACTGCAAAACGCGAGCACATGACTGTGGGATGCTATGTTGTTGCCCCTCAGTCTAACTCTAGTTGTTCTAAATGATTGATCCTCTTCAAAGTAGTCTTTGATATAAAAGATGCCAGCTGGCAGTCAATCTCCACAATCCCAAATCCCTAATTGCTACCCATCCCTGAACAGCATCAATTTGATTGGAGCAATATGACAATCTTCAGCTACACTACCACCCGCCACGCATGCAACTTTACCAAAGCCTGACACTCCACAAACAATTCCATCAACAGACACATTGACAATTTGACCTACAACCAGCCTATGAACCCTGTGAATTCAAGTCAACTGCACAACCAACCAGCGACAGCACCAACGTTCAACCAATCCATACAACACCCCCTCAACCAGCACTTCACCTTCCAATGACCTCATTTGATGTTACCTCCAAGACCCATCACAAGGCCCTCACCTGATGTGACCCTCCCATCACAAGACCTACTGACCCCATGAAGCTCTTATACACAGAAGAACACCAACACTGACAATCCCTAAATTCCACTGAAGATGTTACCTAGCCTGGTAATGAAACATTTGTAAACCAACCCACAAGCTTGAAGGACGAGCCTCCACCCTCATAAAATATGTATTCCTAGTAATATGCACATTAATTCGCTGCAAAAGAGAAGTGTCCTGGTTTTTCTTAGATTGCCACAGAGTATATTTTACAATCAAACAATCATACAATGTTTTCAACATATATGCACATTATCTGATTGCTAGACTTATACGTGTTAAGTGTTTCTTTCACTAAATCCTAAAATTACTAAACCCATTTGCAAAGTCTGATCAAAACAGAATGGCCAAATATACTTTCAACAGAATGCATAACAATCTATTCTTCCCTTAGGGAATATCAATTATACTGTTTCAAAATATCTGGTTCTCACATCTGGAGGGTACCAGCTTATGGAAGATTACCAAATAGAACTTCAAAGGTAAAACAATTTGGCAAATACTGTAGCACAAATGAAGCAATACTGTAAAAGCATTTCACAAATTCAAGCATCAGAAATTAGCATGTCCAAATACTTTTTGGAAGCAGCATCACACAAAACATATTCTAGATGTCCAAATCATATGTTACTAGGTAGGCACTATTTTAATCAGATTAACAGAGTTGGAAGGGACTTTGTAGGTCCTCTAGTCCAACCCCCCCACTCAAGTAGGAGACCCAACACCATTTCTGAGAAATGGCAGTCCAATCTCTTCTTGAAAGTCTCAAGTGATGAAGCTCCCACAACCTCCGAAGGATATATACAATTTTGAAAATTAATTTAAACATTCTAAACTGGACTATTAGCCACCGTTATGACTTAAGCAATTAGGAGCTATGTCAGATGATGGAAATCTAGAGATAAAGTATAATGCCAACCAAAAATCATTTTATTAATATTAGTTCTAACGTTCTGAGGAATTCAATCCAAACTGTACATTATGCCATTCACTCAAGTATGAATCTGTTTTTGCATTGAATTTAATCCATTCTGAAACATCTGCACACTGCAGACTTTTGTAATTTCTCATGTAATAATTGATCTTAGGCTTCACCTTGCCAAAGTTACATCATTGTTGCTAATGATATACTTTACAAGCCCTTTTCTCAATATGTCTGTTTATACCAGGTAAGTTACAATGAATGGCATTTTGAGGTTTGATTGATTATGTGCCATCAAGTTGTTGTTTACTCTCACTGACCATATAGATAGATACTATCTATTAGTTGTGTGGACCTTCTTGTAGTTCCCAGGGGAAAAATATACACCATGGATTTTCAAACCTGTTCCCAAATCATCTTAAAATTCATTTAATTCATCACCACAGCCAAAATGCCAGCTTGTAATTTGTGCATTGTGTTGATCTAACCATTCAATAAATCGTCTGAAATTCTTCTAATGGAGAGCATCTATAGGCTGTGATGAACATTTGGTTATTGTTTAATTAATGCACTGTTTTGTGGGAAAAGGAAGTTGATC
Source organism: Pseudoxenodon macrops (assembly GCA_032467955.1). NCBI lineage: Eukaryota > Metazoa > Chordata > Lepidosauria > Squamata > Pseudoxenodontidae > Pseudoxenodon > Pseudoxenodon macrops. The sequence continues at coordinate 662,852 of JANHFT010005098.1, forward strand.
CAGGATGTGGTTGAACCACAACAAATAGGAACACCCAAAAGAATCTAAAAAAGAGAAGAAAAAAATTGAGAAAGCGGTCAACACATTTCAGGCCCAAGCAGGGCTTCATTAGGAACATGCAAAATACAAGTAGTTCTTCACTAGTGACCACAATTGAGCCCAAAATTTCTGTTGCTAAGCAAGGCAATTGTTAAGTGAGTTTTGTTCCATTTTACAACCTTTCTTGCCACAGTTGTTAAGTGAATTGCTGCAGTTGTTAAGTTAGTCACATGATTTTTCATTGAATCTGGCTTCCCCCATTGACCTTGTTTGTCAGAAGGTCACTAAAAGGCGATCACATGACCCGGGACACTGCAACTATCATATATATGAACCAGTTGCCAAGCATCTAGATTTTGATCATGGGGCCATGGGGATGCTGCAACGGTCATAAGTGTGAAAAATGATCATAAGTCACTTTTTTTAATGCTATTGTAACTTCAAATGGTCACTAAATGGATGATTGTAGGTTGAGATCTACCTGTACGTAGATTTGGGGATTCAATGCGTTGTCTTTTCTATGTTCTGGGCAAGAGCACAGTTTAGCAATTCCAGTATATCTGTCATAAAATAGATGGGTGGATGACCTTCTTCATTTAGTTACAATGGATTATTTTGGTTCAGTCAGTCTTTTTAAATGTTACTTCATCTTAAATTAGCTCATTAGGGTTTTTGGGGAAGATGTTGAAAGACTGTCCTGAGCTCTTTGAAGGATGTGATGAGCTCAGACAATGATATTCCCAGAGCTCTTTGCATACAATGCAGGCTACAGATGTGCCTCTGTGTGTGTGAGAGGGAGGGAGGAAGAAAGGAGATAAACAACATACTGGCTTGTTGGTCTTTAGTTGACTTTACCCACTTTCCTTTCTGCATTTCAGCAGGCACCACCGAGTGTGTTTGTAAAGATGATTTTCTGTACAAGAAAGGCAAGTCCAGGCAGCCACATCGACTGCCACCTGGTGTCCTTCTCTGTCAGAGGCACCGTTTCCGTGTAACACAGATCAAATGTGTACTTTTTTGGCAATGAGGATCCATTTTCCCTGAGGGTTTTGGACAGGGCTGATTCCCTATTTTAAAAATGTGTGAGTCAAAACAAACTGGGTCTTGATTGATATGATGCAATCAACAAATACCTGGTTTACTCATATTACTAAGAGTAATTAAACCTGTATACATTTACCAACCCAGGAAACCAAACTGCATCTTGACTGATATGAGGCAATTCACAAATAGCTCATTCTCTCATATTTCTAAGAATTGAGGCTAACCAAACCGGTATAAATTCATCAACGCAGGAAAAACAGAAGATAATACAAGCTTTCCCCAATTAATGACCACAATTGGGACTGACAACGAAACTATGTGATTATTAAGAGAGACATGACTCTCTCAGACCTATGACCTTACTTCTGCTCTGTTCATTAAGTGAGACATTATAAGACCATGTCGTGAAATTTCAACCCTTCTTCATTGACTCTGCTTGTCCGAAGCCATTTGTAAAACACACAACTTGACTGCGGAACACCGTAAATACTTGCTGGTTGCAGAGCACCCAAATCTGCATCACATGACTCTCAGGATGTGGCAGTGTGTACAAGACAGGTGTATGTAGTGTGAAGACCAATCATAAAGCTACTTTTTCAGCACTGTCCCAATGTCAAATGATTATTAAACTAGGCAATCATTAAGCAAGGACTACCGGTAGACAGGATCTATTACTGTAATATAATATTTGTTCTTTGACTTAGAAACCATTCTCCCAGGTATAATTTGGTGGAAAAGAAAATCACAAAGGTCACAGAGATTATTAGAGAGGTATCACTGGGAGGGCCATTTTCGCTTATGTTGGCAGTTTTGACAGAGAACTGGCTTGTTGTATTTTCCCCTCACTGGAGATGGAGAATGATATCTCTCCCTGTTCAAAACAGCTCATGCCCAATGCATGATCCAAATTCCTTCCCTGTCTGTTCCTAAAAGGGAGTCAGGCTCTCCAATCTATTTAGCCACACACTATTTATTTTCACATGTACATGAAACAAGAACACACCCTCATAATCATTCTCCTGAAAATGTGTACACAGGTGTGTCCATATCATGGGGAGCTTTCCAGCAAACATCCCAGCCTGAACTTCCAGGATTCAATCTGCTTCATCTCTGCACTGGTTCACTGCCAGAACTGTGGCCTTCTGAGTATTTATGGCACGCACCTTTGGCCTCTATACTTCAACATTTCAACAGCAGGTCATTTCTACTTCTATTATACACCAGATCTGCTTATCCATTAAGCCATGCACAATGTATTTGTGCTGCATTGGGGCCTTCATAAATTGTCTGTCTTTACAGTCTCAGTTAGCAAAAATGAAGTCGTTTATTCAATTTTTAGTGGGCCACCAAACTTGCCATGAAGCCAGGTTTCCTCCAAGGGCTGCCTGGTTAACAAAATTTGTTAAATAGGAATGAAACATTAGCACACATCACAAACACGAGTGGGATTCAGCCAGTTCGGACCAGTTCGGGCGAACCGGATATTAATTTTACATCCAGTTCACCAAACCGGTAGTTGCAAGAACTGGCCGACCCCACCCACCTTGTCCCTCCCCTCCCAGGAGTCTCCCAGCGGCCTGTTTTGGGTGCAAGGTAAGTGCAGGGCCTGCATGGAGGCTCTGGGAGGGTGAAAAACGGGCCTACCGGAAGTACTGGAAGTCCGGAAATGGGCCTGTTTCCAGCATCTGCGGGCCCCTGTAGCCCGGGGAGGCCATTTTTGCCCTCCCGGAGGCTTAAAAAAAAAAGCATCTGGAGCCTAGGGAGAGCAAGAAATGGGCCTACAGGAAGTACCAGACGTCTGAAAACGGGCCGCTTCCGGCCTCTAGAGGGCCTCTGGAGCCCAGGGGAAGCCGTTTTAGCCCTCTTGGAGGCTCGAGGAAAGCCTCTGGTGCCTGGGGAGGGTGAAAACGCCTCCCCACCTTGGTGCAGGAGGCTGAATAGGCCATGACCCCATGGCCGCGCCCACCCAACAACCAAGCAGAGAACTGGTTGCTAAAAATTTTAAATCCCACTCCTGGTCACAACCTTGTTTTTCATCTGTCAATTTCCCATTTGACAGTAAAATGCTGTTAAAGTTCAAAATAAACAACTCTGAGGGACAAACTGTGTAACTTTATTCCAACTCAGAAATGAGTTCTTTGAAATTATTGAATATATTACCTGTAGGGTGGGGGAAAGTAGAGGTGAATGAGAAAAGAGTCCGATATTCTGTAGGATGGTAGGATTTTTATATTTTTCATAGATGCCCAGAGATAATAATGTAGCAGATTGGATAAATGTTCTTGCATTACCAAGAAGAAATGGCAGATAAATAATGTATTTGCCGTTTCCATTTCTATTATGACAGTTTCTCCTGGGACAAAATTTGGAGGAAGCTAAAAATTGCAGAAAATATTTGATAAAGCAAATGATGAACTGAGGATAGAGATGCTAGTGCAGAGAAAGTTCCTATTATACAATTTTTGACATTACTACTTTTACCAAATATAAATACAGAGCAGGGCTATCAAACTCCCGGCCTGCAGGCCGGATCCCCACACCCAGTTAAGCGAAGGGGGGAAAAGTCCCGATAGGTCAAGTGATGTCATTGTGATGACATGAGTTTGACACCCCTGATATAAAGGCAAGTTTCTTCTTTGGTGGAACCTCTAAGCATTCCCAGGTAAAAAGCAAAGGGTACAAAATGCTTAATAAAATCTCCCAAGAAGATGGTAATTTTGAATAATTCTGAGGTTACAGTGCAGTCTCTATTTAACAGAACCATTCTTGGAGACTGGTGCTAGTTATACCCTAATCCTGTTAAATCTGAATGAACATAATTTGCATCAATTTATGTCTTTTGGATCACACTGGGATGGAAATGGATACCAATGACATGAATCTGCATGCATCTCCTGGACTACTTGAATATGATAAATCTTGTTTATTATTTTGAAGGGATTCCAAAAGTACATTTTGTACATTACATCCAATGTCTATTAAATCAGCATGTGTTAAAACGGATGCTTCACTATATAAAAATCTCATCAAACTGCAAAACAGCTTGGAAGATATAAGAAAGAATTCCCTTTAGTCACTTGATACCTGTGGATGCGTAATACACTACCGATAATAAGTATAATAAAGACAAGCCTAGTCCATTTTGTTTACTTCCAGAATCTGATTCATAAGCTCTATGCATTTTTATAGGCCCTGGAGCTAAATTGATTTTAGGTAGAAATTCATGCCTCAAGCACTTATGCAGACTGGGGATGGGACTGAGGAGCCAAGAAAATGATTGATTTGAATTTGAATGATGTAAAATGGATAGACCTATTAATAAATCTAATCTAATTATTTGAGATTGAATTATCCTCCCCCCCCAAAAAAGCTGGCAACAGGCAGAGCAAGAAAGAGGTTACAAACCGATGAATTTGTTATGGTAAATAGTTCATAGCTCAGAAATAATACAACCGTGACATTGACTGATGTGAAAGGTAAAAGCTGATCCAATATGTAGAGAGAGATAACTTGGACTGAATTTTACTTTTAAGTAGTGGATGGTTGAACTAGAAATGGGTGACTGAGTCCTTTGCCATGGTTGGGTCATGTTGTTGCCTAGATGAGATTTGTCACTACCCATTGTCTCTGCAAGATGGGTGCACCCGTTAAGTTGATTTTCCCAAGGCACTTGATATATCCAGATGGATTCCCAAGAGTGCTTGGAAAGTTTTCTAACAACTCAATAGGTGGTTCATTAGGAACCTGGTAGAGACTTGGAACTGAGAGGCAACCAGGACATTTTCTCTGTTGGTTATTCCTAGGGAGTTCCTTGATTCACTGAAAACTGCAGGAGATGAAGGGGCAAAGGTGACACCTTGGATACTGTACCAGTGGAGGAAAATGAAAGGAAAATGTTTTTTTAAATCTGACCAAGCACAAAAAGAGCTCAAGTTAGAGCTTACCATAGTAATTACAGCAGTCAAGCAGTCATACTTATTTGGTCTCATTGTGTCAATGGTTTGTACTATTATTTGGGAGGGTTTTTTTTTAACCTGTAAACTCTTATGGAGTATTCTCTAGCATGATCTACATGGGGATTTCTACCATGCCCTTCCTGGGCTGTTGGTTGGGTGTGTGTGACTATCTGGGTGTAAGAGGTAGTTCATACTTCTTTGTAGGAACAGGTGTGATGTCTGATAGTTTTGGACAACTTTTGCTTGATAGTAAGCAGTCACCTGACAGTATTCTTGAAGAACCGGAGAACATGAAGAACATATTGAGAAAACCTCAATAAGCCATTAATAGCTATGACAACCATTGAGGTTGGAGAAGTTTCTCCTAATTCACTTTTACATACAGTATCTCCAGTGTGCTATCCCTAAGTCCTCCTATCCCAGAGTGAATAGAACCCTTCAAAATCCTTTTCTCCTCCAGATTAATTTGGTTGATTTTTCTTTCTTGATCAGTACTTCTATCATACTTTCTTCTCCAAATCCTTGCTTCTTCTTATGTTGTCTAGGTAAGCTAACTTCTCAGGAAAAGCACCATTTGGTTAACTTCTGACCTGTTAATTTCTATATCTGAATTCTGCATAATATTTTATAATAATTTCCTAATTTATAATAATTTCAAACCACCAGGCTTGAAATTTTGGGTTTGGACAACCTTGAACTACGCCACCTACGATCTGACCTAAGCATAGTACACAAAATTGTCTGCTACGTCCTACCTGTCAACGACTACTTCAGCTTCAACCGCAATAATACACGGGCAAACAATAAGATACAACAAACTCAAGGTAAACCGCTCCAAACTCGATTGCAGAATATACGAAATCAGCAACAGCGTGGTCAATGCCTGGAATGCTCTACTTGACTCAAACCCCCATAGTTTTAAGCTTAAACTGCCTACCGTGGACCTCACAGCATTCCTAAGAGGTCTGTAAGGGGGAGTGCATCTGCGCACCATGTTTATACTTATACCTGTTATCTCCTACTTGTTTGACAAACGAAACAAACAAAACAAACAGACCTCATCAGACACATCCTCAAATCAACCCCATAGCCAGTGATCAGAAATGACAAAAATTATGCTCTATGTTCTCAGCTAGGCTTGATTACACCAAGACAAACGAACGGTGTTTTAAAAACCTCTTTTTTATTTACGGCAGCTGGAAATTGGATTCATTTCCAGCCTGGGCAGAGTTATCTCAATTAGTCCTATGGAACTCTGCCAAAGTCTTTCAA
>JANHFT010005099.1:12916-27048 GCA_032467955.1 Pseudoxenodon macrops
TTCTTTATTGGCCAAGTGTGATTGAACACACAAGGAATTTGTCTTTGGTGCATATGCTCTCAGTGTACATAAAAAGAAAAGATACATTCATCAAGACTCATAGGGTACAACACTTAATGATAGTCATAGGGTACAAATAAGCAATCAAATCATACTAGGAAACAATCAATTTAAAAATAAATATTATTTAAAGCATCAGATTTTAACTATGTAACTTCATACATCGTGTCTCTCCACAATGGGAATTTTATTCAAAAAATCCAGATTTGAGCAATATGTTTATTAGGCCTATTTACAACATCATATGAAAGTTTTTGATGGTATAATGATTTATAAACAGGAAAGTGGGGAGAAAAATGAGAACTGCTAGAGAAAGTTTGGATAATACCATAATAAACTTGCTTATCATTAAGTTGCCATAAGCTTCATCATTCTTTTGACCACAATAAACTGTAGAGGCTACAGTAAAATTTAGTGATATCAGGTTTACACTAATTTAACTGCTTAATTTATTAAACTTGCCATATTTTCTAGTGTCAATTCAGTCCTTCACAAGAACATATTTCTATATTTCTGGTACTCTGTATGAAACTGGACATGTTCTTCCATCAAGTTTCACACACTCTTGCTCAACCACAAGTCATCTACTTATGCAGAGATAATTGCTAGGAATTGCAATCTGAAGTCAACAGGATGGCATCAACTAAAGCAAGGTTGTCCCATAGAAAGCAATACAAAAGTTGGGTAGAAACTGTCTACTTTCTCCTGAGGATGCTGCCACCATGTGGCTTCTGGTTATGTTTTTATACTAAAGTAATGATTTTGCAATTTCATTGGTTTAAACCAAACCTACAACTTTCAGATATCACTGGCTCAGTCACTTTCCTCCTTTGATTGGAGATAAATTGCATAAAACCTTTCTGGTCACAGAAAAAAATGAAAACATTTTCAGAAGAGCAATTTTTTGTTCTTTCTGAACATCCTGATCAAGAACTCTTTCAATATTATTTGACCTACAGTACCATAACTGTCTATTAAGCATCAGTTTAAAAAACCCTAATTCAAGGCAGTATATTACTGGACCAATAATAAATGAAAACATGTTGAAAACAATTATACCATCAACAAAACACTTCATAATGAAGGAATATTAAAAACCTTAGTGAAACAGGAAATATGTACAAATTCTTTGCAAAAGAACAAGTTAAAATAAATGTTCCTTGTCTTTTTGAGAAGGTAGGGGGCATCTTTAAATAATTTGACAATTAGCTGCAATTAAACAGAGAGGGTAATTATTTGATCTCAAGAAATAGGCCTTAAAATACAAAGTGCTTTTGGGATTGCAAAAGATACAGATGTTTAACAATACATTAGTATTTACATGCTGTGAAATCAGACTTCCCTAGGCCAAGATGTGTTTGACAGCAAGCCCCATCAAGTTGGGAAGGTAGCTTAAGCTGAAATATTCATAGTTCCAACAGCTACCAGAAGTCTGTTTTATTTTCTAACTCACAGATGGAGTAAATTCTGCTGGCATAGCTTAAGAAGGGAAAACTAATTACAGAATTTGCTTTGCAAGAGACCTATTAGCTATATGATGACTGGAATGCATTATTTAGTTAAACTGAATATGAAATAGCCTAAATATGAAATAACCTAAATATGAAATAACCTAAATAAATTATCTCTATATTGAGAAAAAATAAAAATAATCTAATTTTTGTTTTGAAAAATGGATATTTTTAACATAATAAAGTTTGAGTTAAAAGACATTTTAAAAGAAACCAAAAATGAAGAATGTTGCTAAAAGTGATGACAACTAAAATAGATTTATGTTAAATATAACTTTCTGAAACCATCTCTCTTCTGGAATAGTACTAACATGAGAAATACTTTATTGCCATCAGAAAACTAAATATAGGATGCAGATAAACTGTCAGACTGGAGAATAGAAAATCTGTGCAACTTCTGTCTATTTCATATCTGTCTGGGAACAGAGACAATCCTAATTTAAATGAAAAGGGAGTGGCAGAAACTGGAGAATGCTGGAGAATAGGAATGATCAGGACTATATCAACAAGTAGCTAGAATTAGGGAATGACATTGGGCATCTGATTCTGAAGGGTAGGCATGACAGCCATTGCTTTTCCAGTAAAGGATCCAGTTCTATTGATAGTGATGAAATAAAATGTCTTTATATACTTGGAATCAACACAGAGCTTTCTTGTCTATGGAGATTCTCAATCATCCAGGTCATGGTTGTCCCAAAGGTGGGTTTTTTTCTTCCCAAAAGACAACTTGACTTTGTTGACTTGACTTTTTTTCTTTGAAAATGTTTCGCTTCTCATGCAAAAAGCTTCTTCAATTCTAACTGACTGGTGGGGAATGGAAGGGTTTATATTTTTTGCAGTCACCTGGTTGTTAGCACTCTGAGGATCAGTACTTAGCTTCTGAGAGCTGTTGAAGCCACTTGGGGGTTTATCTGTATCCTCACAGTCACCTGAGTCAGAAAGCAAATGGGTGTGGAACCTTCTTGGGACTGCTGAAAAGACTGTGCTGTAAACAGAAGATAGGTGGTGTCATATCCCTCCCCCTTTGTTGAGAGAGAGCTGTTCAATTTTAACATAGATGGATCATTTGACCTCCCTTTCAAACCAGTGGTACCTTCTGTCGAGAATGTGAACTTTGCTGTCTTCAAAAGAGCGACCTTTGTCTTAGGAAAAACTCTAATAGAGAGAAAGAGGTAGAAGAAAAAGAAGAAACGTTACCTGCGTTTCTCTGTTAAGCTCTTTGAAACCATCCTAAAAGTTCACAAATAGATATTCCTAATAGTACTTGAAGAAAAGACAGATGGAATGCATGGCTTATGTGTATCAGGAAATAAAGACAATAAAAGCTCTTCACAGAAAACAGGACGCAACCTGTTATGTTTCTGAACTTTAATAAAAATATATATATATATAAATTAGCTTGATTCACCAGTTACAAATGGACTGCTGAATCCTGTCCTGATGGGTTTGTTCTCCTGTATTATGCCATGCATTTGTGAAGTGGTTGTTTTGTTTCCCCAGTGTTCAGATCTACACATGTCTCACTGCATTGCATTGCAATGCATATACCAGATCATCACAACTGGATTATCAAGTCTTGTAGATTCTGTACTCAGATCTTATGCCAGCTGCATAAATTATACCACAGAGTTTCCAAGCAGGCAGAACTCCATGGATAATCGCTAACAAAATCATTTCAGCTATGTTGAATGTTAATACACCAATAATACCCCCCCAAAACCATGAACTTCAAGCCACTAAAAACATCATCACACACCCCTTTCCACCAGTTCATTCAACTTTGTATATATCAATTATTACTTCACCTTTGGCAATAACATATACTTACAATCAGAAGCACAGCCATAACTCCACAATATCCCCTTATCTTCATGGCTGGCCTAGAATAATGTTGTAATCCCTTAAAGCTCCCCCTTTACTTGAGATTCATTAATCACCTTTTCATCATCTGGACCCATAGAAACTAAACGAATCAGATCAAATTCATCAGGACTTCATACATTCTACCATCATTCTCAGACTTAAAAGCAATCCCACTTACTTGTTGTCACAATAAAATTACACAATGGACACAGAAATAGCACATTATAGAGAAAACCTACAGATGTGTCATTTGCATTGACATGCTTCCAACTCCTGACTGGATTACACCACCAACTTTATCATCTGTAACTAGGCTCTGTGGTACAGCTGCATTTGTGCTGATCTATTTGGCAGAGATTATCCACTGATGGAATTAAACCAAGAGACTGAACTACCTGCTCAACAAGTTTAATAAACAAATCAATAGAGCCGGTTCAGTTCTCAGAGAACATATATTAAAGGAAAAACCTTAAAAATAGAACAATGGAATACTACTGATTATCACACACAGCTCACAGCTCAAACACTCAAACACATTATTGATAAGATACAGCATACTGGATAATGATACTGCATTTTCCTAGGCACTGGATCACAGCCTACATGGTAGGTTATATAGATTTGCTGTGTGATATTTCAATCCACTCTTCCTAACAGAAAGGCTGAAATCAAGATTTATGTACATTAGCAAAAGAAAGATAATACTATATTTTAGTTGATGGGGAAAATTAATTAAGTCCATCACAAAATCATAACATTGTGAAGATCAGCATGCCTAATTTCAGATCATCATTGATCCACAAAACTTCCTATAGTGTATCTGTATCGAGTATGAAATTTGATCTAGTATGAAATTTGATTTAGTAATCAGATTCCTACTCTTTGACTAGAAACCAAAAAATGTCTTTGGTATGCCAAAATAAATTAAATGTAGCTTGATATAAAGGTGAGGTGAAAGAAAGAAAAACAGTTTTAGCAATAGAATGTGATATTTCCATAATTGCCTTCAAGGTTGTAGCCAAAGCTTTTATTTTTCACTGAAGTCTAAGGAAAAGTAGAAACCTAACTTCCCACATTGACATTCATATAGTACATACTTTCTTTAAACCCATTCATATTAGCTATACCTGCCCAAGGACAATGAAACTTTCCCCCCATTCAATTGCATCCAATTATCAGAGACTATCTGGACAAATCCCTCAGTTTTCTTGGCAAGGTTTTTCAGATGTGGTTTTCCATTGCCCCTTTCCTAGGACTGAGAGAAAGCCCAGGGTCGCCCAACTGGCTTTGTGTCCAGGTGGGACAAGAACTCATAGGTTCCCAGTTTCTAGCCTGATACCTTAAACCACTAAACCAAGCTGGCTGTCACATTGAAACCTTAACACAGGCAAAATAACAAATAGTGGTCTCCTATTATGTCTTCTCATTGTAATGTCAGGTTTTTGACATCCCAGAGTCAAGTCCAACTATTCTCTGACCGACATTCTGTGCCAATTTCTTAATCCATTTTCTCCAACCTCCAGATATGTTGGGATTACAACTTTAACCAAACAGAATGGAAATTTGAAAACTGTGGTCCCGACACAGCTGCAGGCCATCTGGTTGGAGTAAGCTGTTTTAAGTATGGTTTGGACCAGAAAGATCTTACATGCAAAGCATTCATTCTCCAAATGAGGAAAATGTTTTCACAACATTTCATACCCAGCAGATAATATTTCTAATGGAAATGCCATCCAAAGATATAACTATTTATCTAAAAGAGAAATGTGACATTTATTGAGAACACTATTTGTGCCAGGAGATATTACAAAATATATCTCATCTTTCCTGAGAGGTAATTAATATACTTGGAAGAAAACCTGTAGGATGTTTATGAGTTGCTTATACCATACATGCTCTGTATAGTTCCTCATCTTAACTTGCATAAAATTCTTTAAAGTAAGGTTTCTTAAATATGAAGCTCCTGAGAGATCTTAACACAAAAAGCTTCTGAACTAACTAGAATAAATTAGATTGTTAGCTCCTCAGGATTTTATTGCTTACATTACATTGTAGACTGAGGAGGATTATAATTTCATAATGAATTCAGACACATAAGAGTCTCCGCTTTCAAGTAACATTTACACACTGAAATTGCCTTCACTCAATATTTTACAATATTTTGAAAATCCTAAAATTATATGAAGCAAAGTCTTCATATTTTTCCTTCCTTAATACTTGAAGAAAGAAAAAAGGGAAAATGTCCGTGCACTTCCGACGCGACGCGAACCAGTAGGGAAGGTAATATGAACCCACCACTGGAGTTATCATATACTCAAATACTTCTCTGGAACCATTTTCAATGTCAGTCCTACTCGCATGTAGGTAAGTCTAAATGGTAAATGTGACAAATTAAAAAAAATTAACTGGGATGTGAAATGTCAAGGGAAAAGGAAATAAATGCCTTGCTAGGTTGCAATATAGCAACCTTCTGTTTCTTTGGATACAAATCACACTATTTTTAACTGGGTTTTCACTTATTGGACTGCTGATTGAATTGATGATGTGGATTTTTATTAGGCCATTGATTTTGTTGTTTAAGTATCAATTTATCACAAATATTAATAAGATTTCTGCATGAAAGTGTATTCAGAGTTGTATCCAGTGTAGTTAATTAAAACATAATTATCTATATGTCTATTGAACTAGCAATAAAAGTAATATCATAAAAATGCAAAAATATTATTAGGGTATAAGATTTGTGAGTTTGAACAAACAAGCAAGAATTGCAATGTCTCTTGTTCTAAAATGCTAAATTACTACTGCAGTAAAGTCTAAAGGATTTTCCACTACTGTATGTAAAAAGGACTCAGTAAAGTCTTCTTACCAAAAGCTGGAGAAGAATACGTTTACACATAAACAGGGGTGAAATCCAGCAGGTTCTGACAGGTTCTAGAGAACCGGTAGCGGAAATTTTGAGTAGTTTGGAGAACTAGAAAATACCACCTCTGGCTGGTCCCAGAGTGGGTTGGGAATGGAGATTTTGCAATAGCCTTCCCCCGCCACGCCCACCAAGCCACGCCCACAGAACTGATAGTAAAAAGAAATTGAATTCTACCATTGCACATAAAGTAATAAGGACTATGGACTAAGAATTATCTAATGCCATCTTAAACCTACTCCATTGTCCATCCTAAGGATGTCATGCTCTAGGACAGGAATTACAATCTCTGTTGCCTGAAGGTTTGTGTTAGGGCTGTTGGGTCTGAACTTCATAGATCTGGAGGGCAGCAAAGAGTCAGATACAAACCAAACATCTAGAGGTTGTCTAGATTTTTGCAACACAGATATAGTAGCCATTTGAGCTGCACTCCAAATACCCATTTAGCCAGGATCTTGTTGGGGTAGGAGGAGTTTCACAGGTCTTGCAATGTTTAAATAATTAATTTTACCTTTTCACCACTTCAAAACCCATAAAGGAAGAAAAAAAACCGGGGGAACTATTTTGATCCCAACTTCTCTTGCACAGTTCTAGCAGAGCTTAACACTCCTGCTGGCTCTTTAAGCTGCACTCCATTTTAATTGCATAAAGCAGTCACACTGTAACATGTGAAAAAAAGAGACAAAGAAGAAACTGTGGATTGCCCACTCCTCTCTTAATACTAGGACTAATTAAGTTGACTGGCAGTAGATTCAGGACTAAGTCTGCTTGGCACAATGTATAATTAATAGATAGCATTCACTTCAAAAGATGTAAGTGGGCTGAGATGGATTTAAAGGAGGAGTAGACTAATTAATAGTGGATAAGGCTATGAAGGACTATTAGTTATGATAGCTACATTAATCATTCATGTCAAGAAGCAGCAAACTGCTGAATGAAGCTTCCTGTGTGGAAGGCAGTAGTGAGCCAAGATTCAGAGGTGGGTTCCTACCGATTCGGACCGGTTCTACCGAGTAGGTAGTAAGCCGCTGGTGATGTCACGGAGCTGGTTCTGGTCCATGGACGCTGTCATCTTTTTTTTTGTTTTGGAAAAAAATCTTTTTTGAATTTTTTGAATTTTTTTTTTCTTCTGTGCATGTGCAGAAGCCAAGTTTCCGGCACTGTACATGCGTCTCCATCTTGTTTTCTGCCTTTTTGGGAGGGGATTTTTCAGATTCTTTTCTACTGTGCATGTGTGTGCCCATGTCGAGTGCGGATGCGGCAGTCAAAACTAGCTTCTGTGCATGTGCAGAAGCAAAAATCAGACCTCATTAGGTCTGGGGGGGAAATCCAAGATGGCGCCGCCCACAGAGCCACCAACAGAACTGGCTCCATGACGTCACCGCGGAGTTACTACCTACTCCATAGAACTAGATAGAACCGGTAGGAACCCACCTCTGGTATATACGGTATCCTAATTTTAAAAATACTTTATTAGCAGCAGCAAGCAAATGCTTGGAAAAATGGTGCTTATAGAATTGCTCAATGCAGATTTGCTACACACACAAAAATACCCTTTATCTGTGAAGTCCAATAAAACCAAGCGCAATACAACAAGGTATGCCTGTATTCCATATCATTTGTACTTCTTCTGTACTTGGACACCAATCTGGAACTAACCCTAGGTGGGCATAGAAGGGATGTCTTTCGAGTTGTCACCTACCGTAGTTTGTGCATTTTTACTCAGGAGTTACAGCCACTGCACTTTCTTGGAAGTATTTAGAACTGGAGCTTGTCTCAATTGTCATCTGCTTTAAAAATTAGTTGTGGGTTCACTGTATTCAAATAGAATAGCTGCCTCTTAAACTGTTATTTCCTATGGTTGGGATTTTCCAGCAGGATAATCTCACTATAGACTGCAAGACTTTGAGCAAAATCCAGGCTGTTGAAAAATGTAAGATCTCTGAATAAATCAAGATCTTTCATACCTGTAATATTTTTGGCTGTAATGGTAATTCCTAACAATCCACATCTAACACACCTTTATGTATATATCTGAAAGGAACTACTTGGGAAGGATGGACAACCTCCTTATGGTATAGTGGTCTTATCAAAAAAAATGCAAAGTGGGAAGAGAGCAATTCTCTTACTGGTTTTTAATTACAGCACAAATTGTGAAATAGCTTCCACTGAGAGGCCATGAAAGATCCCCAACCAGGCATCTTTCAGATGTATTGGGATTCCGAATTTCCCAGATTTCCCATACTAGCTGGAATTTTGTCATTTAGCATCCAAATGGCCAGATAGGGGAAGACTAAATTTTCAGCTGTCAAGCTCTCTATATTAGCTGACATTTATAATTTTAAGTCTTTTTAGAACTGCAATAAAAATGAAATTACTGAAGGTTTATTCTCAGTTTTAATATAGTAATTGGCTTTATTCTGTTTATTGTTCTACTGGCTGTTTTATGAACCTAAAAATATTAACTGCTCACAGAACATCTGTCACCAGGAAGATAAAAAAAAAAAACCTTGCATGTGATGGATGCTAAGTTCCACGGGATCAATCTTATTCTTGTATTGGTAATGAGAAAATCTGATCCTAGTTTGATCCAAAGATTAACATTTGGATTTGAACTCTCATATAGTGGTGACCTAAAACCATGAGATGGGTATAAGGCAATTGTATTTGTTCAAAATATTCATTATAAGGATTCAGAAAATCCACCAATCACAGTCAAGGAAGGATTTAATAATTCAGACGAGGTTCTGAACACAGCTGCAAGCCAAAATTGTTGACCTTACCATTTAGTTCCAGCCGCGGGGCTCGCGAAGGCAAGTCCTGCACTCGGCCGAAGGGTGGGCGATGTGGGTAGGAAGCCTCACGGTCCTGCATGGACTGGATTAATGGCTTCAACGGGACGTAGTTTGAGGACCCATGCGATAGTAGATTGAGGAAAAAACTTATTTTTACACCTATTAAGTTATTTCAGAATTAGATTTCAAGGACCAATTTTTTATTTTCATAGATTTCAAGGGACAATTTTTAAAACATATTTAGAATAAAACTTCATTCTGAGGAATAACACAATAAATATCCAACTTGCTGAAAACTCAAGAGCTGCTATATTTTTTGAAAAGTTTTAGAGATGCTAGAAATATAATTGAAACCAAAGAGGACCAAGGATAAGGAAGTTTATTCCTGCATTGTCCTCAACAAGCATTTTAACTTTTTTAATAGGCTTTATGTTTCCAGCTTCTAATTATGTTGAAAATAGCTTGTTGTGTGGGTTGAGGAATGTTTTGCTTTGTTTTGTTGTTTTAAGAATTTCGGCAGAACATTAAATTGCTTCTGATTCAAAAAAATGATGGTGCTTCTGATTCACAAAAGGGTTAGAAAAATAGAATCTGTAGTTATAAAATGGTAAATATCTAGAAAACAAACTGGCTTTATGAATTAGACATGGATTGACCTCCCTTAACCATTAGGCCAGTGGTGGATTAAGGCTATCTTGTGCCCTAAGCACTGACAAATCTTGGTGCCCCAAGATTCAATTTTTATCTATTTGTTTTTTACAAATCTTCATTGGGTTTTTTCTTTCTCAACTTTGTGGTGTCCCCTTTGGGCCTGGTGCCCTAAGTATGTACTTAATGGTTAATAAACCACTGCATTAGGTAGCTACATACATATATCATTTTCTAAAAGTACCTATGTGGACCAAGAAACATTTTAAAAGCCCTTTATGGCTTAGGTCTAATGTATTTAATTACCCAGCTCCACTACTTCCAGTGAAAGAACCTACTTTGGATCCCATCTGCCAAAGAATTTGGGCTGCTGGAGTCCAGGAGAAGAGCCTTTTCTGTGTGGCCCCCACCATCACTCCTGGTCTAATGAAAGTGCCTGAACACTTGATTCTGCCACTTGGCCTGGAATCCTGACAGAAGCCTTCAATATTTGGAGTGACTGCTGAAGGAGAGAAGGTTCTCATTGCCGATTGTCTTGTTTTTTAACTTTCCTATTTAATTCTCCTAGTTTTAATTGTCTTACATTTAGTTTTTTTTTAGTTTTTATTGTAAACCACTGAAAGTCATTGTGTCAGTGATCAGCATAAAACTTTAATAAAATAAAAGCCGATAAGAAAGGGATTTTTGCAAAAAATATCAGAGATCATGGACACTACATGTGTTTTTGTCAATGCTACAATAAAGGTTATAGACCAGGTTGGTATAGTGGTTATGGTATCAGGTTAGAAACTGAGAGATTGTCAGTTATAATTCCAGTTTAGGCAGAAAGCCAGGTGGGTGACCTTGGGCCAATCACTCTCCCTCAGCCTGGGAAGGAGGCAAGGGGAATGACTTCAAACTTTTGCTAGGAAAACTGCAGGATTTATCCAGGAGACTCAAAGGCACATAACACATAAATAGGGTTAGCATTTTTAGTTCTTTCGACTTCCATTCCAAATAAAAGAAAGCTTCTTGTGATGACACTGTAATGACTGTAATTACTTCATTTGCACCCTAGGGATGACAATACAGTCAAAGAGAGAAAGCATCATTGGCTCTACTGACTGATGATAGGTAAGAGCACATCAGGGACTAGGTAGTGCAGCCAGGGAGGGTAAAGTGCAAAGCCACAGAGCCTTTGAAGATTTGCTTTCTTCTGCAAAAACATGTTTGACTTCTACAGTCAGCAGACTTTCTGCAAATGATTCTTCTTCCTGCCAACTCACCATATGAATAAGGAATGGCAAAATGTTGAATTTTAAAAATACAGAAATTCCCTAACAAGGGGAGAAAGCATCTTGATGATTTTATATTGCTCAGTTTTAAAGCAGATACAGTATTCTTTCTCAGTATAGCCTCCTACATATTTTTTCCACTAGAACTCATAGTCTCCTGGTTTCTAGGCTGGGACCTTAACCATTTAGCAGGACAAAGTTCAAGATTTAATCAAATAAATAAGTAGGTGTTTTCTGCCAATGGCTGCATTAAAAAAAAAAAGATTCCCTTGTGTTGAGTTACCACATAGTTTTCTTGGCTTGGTGTTATCTTCTTCTGCCATTTTTTTTTCTAATTCCCCAGTCTAGGCTGGAGCTTGGTGTTTTTTTATCTAATGGTCTCCACCCAGGGAGAGATCAGCTAAATGCTTTCATCTGCTTCCATATACATACAAAAAGAAGCATTGTAAAAGAAAAACAGCCATTCCTAAATCAAGTTGTTTTGTAAGAGAGAAAGCAAGGCTAAATAAATCAATTCAAATTGCAACAAAGTGCTTTAAGAGAGTGTAAAGGATGTCATTTAATTCCCTATATTGTTTAAATAAACAGCAACAGAAAGTGACAGAAAATATTTGTGAAGGAAGTGTTTTTTTAAAAAAAAAAACTAGATATGTAAAAAATTAAATTGTTGACTTAAAGCTATTTTTTTAACGCTCAGTGTAATTTACTTTCCTTCCATTTAACATTTTTATTGATTTGCTTTTATCATTTTTCTGTAGCATTTCCAAGCTACATGTCTATATTTTATCTTCATGATGCCATTAAAATACACTTTTGGAGACTCCAGAATTTCCCAGATGCACTGGGAATTAAGAATTCTCTGCCCAAAAGGCCAATCATGTGGCTTCTAGGTTCAATGTTTAAAACAGTTGGGAAATACCAAGTAGCCCATTGTTTTGTGTTAGTGAAATTCAGTGCTTTGGATCAAAGGGTAAAAACATACTTTGAAGGCTCAGCTTAGAGATTCTGAGATGTCAGGAAAAGGCTAACTGATTCAAGACGTTGAACGAAGGTAGATGCCATCTGAGCTCCACTGTATGCTCCAAATATTTTTGTCAAACCTCTGCCCAATGTTTATTTGTACTTTCGGTATTTGATTGAGTAAAATAGTCAGTTCAAATACCGTATTTTTTCGAGTATAAGATGCACCTGAGTATAAGACATACCTTAGTTTTTGGGGAGGAAAATAGGGGGGGAATTCTGCCTACCAGGTATTCATCTGGCTAGCGTCCTTAGTCTGGTCACCTTCAGCACATTATTTTATCCCCTGATTAGTGCTGGAAAAAAGGTTCTAAAGCATGCCTGATAGACAGAAGTAATGAAAAAAGCCTGCAAAGCTTGGAAGATCATTAGGTCTGAAAAAAAGCTACTTCAGAGGGAGTAGCAATGAAAAAAGCCTGCAAAGATTGCTTCACTTATGAGCAACTTGTTAGGGCTGTAAAAAAAGCTTAGAAAAAGCTACATTCGGAGTATAAGACACACCCAAATTATCAGCCTCTTTTAGAGGGAAAAATGCGTCTTATACTCCAAAAAATACAGTAAAGATGGAGAATTGCCATAAAGTTTCAGTTCTAGACAATAAAAAAAATAGTTTAAAAATTAATAACATGCTTTCAGCCACATTGATGTATTCAAGAAGTTTTTTTTAAAATCAGAATATTGTGACTAGTTATAGCTTCCTATTGTACTTCCACTCTGTTTGCCTAAGATGAAACAAATAAGCATGGGCTATCGTGGAAATAGTATTCATTTAGAAAATCATTAGCAAAACAGATGGTTGTTGAGGTAGCCTAAAGTTTGGGGCAAGCCTGAAAATAAGGAATCAAAGATAAATGGCAAATATCTAACAATTCCTCCAATGTATTTAATCATCATGCCTTATAGTACTATTTCCTTGGCTCTTTGACCAGTGTATGTGGAGGAGGGGAGGGAGTTTCTGTGACAACATTAAGAAAAGAAACCATGTAGATCTTTGTTGTTGTTTTAAGAACAGGAGCATGTATTTTTTTTTAAAAGAGGCAAATTTGAACTGATTACTACAGTTATTTGTATACCCCTATTAATACAGTGTGAAGGGGTCGCTTCTTATTTCTTAGAACTAAGGTTGCCATGGAGACAGCTTTCTCACTGCCCCATCCAGCTGAGGACAATGCTTTATGGACCATGCCAGCAAATTGTTTACAGGAGTGATTTGTCGTCATGACAATAAGGTATTGGATTCAAAACAGGGTTGGAATTAAGCAGTAAGAAGGAACAACATCAGAATTGCTTCCGGGCCTGATATCAGGCAGTAGATATACAACCACATCCCTGTCTGGAGCTGAAGTGCATTTCCTCAAGACTAATGCCTTTTGCTCTGGCCTTGAGCCAGGACTTCATTTTAATCAGAAGTAATTTTCAGGGCCACAAAGTAAAAGTTACCAAGCAGTCTTTGTTGGTGCTTGCTAGCTTCATTCCAAGGTGTCAGAAAACACTTAACATTATATCCACAATAGAAATTATTTCCAGTCAAGTAGTATCAGATTCTCTTTTCCAAATTAAGAAAATATGTTGGGCGTTCCTCAGCTTGGCCTTTCTGTTGCTTATTTTATCACTATACCCACATAAAAAGAATAATTGTCCTTGTTCAGTTTATGATTATTTTAAAATATGCATTTTTTAAAAATATGCACATTGCCTCAGGTAAGATTAACTCAGTTGCTCAGCTCTTTACATGCATTACTCTCCATGAACATGGCTAAGTCATTTTGTATTCATTTTTATATACACAAAAATACCTTATTCCATACTTTGTTTAATTTGGGTAGACAATTGTCCATAATCTGAGCCTTTTGATTGAAATACTTTTTAATCAAAGAATGAAATCACATCAATTGAAAAAATATAAATACCAAAGAATAATTGTTTATTACCCGTATTTTTCTGAGTATAAGACGCACCTTTTCTCCCCCTAATTGGGGCTGATAATTTGGGTACGTCTTATACTCCGAATGTAGCTTTTTCAAAGCTTTTTTTCAGACCT
>JANHFT010005099.1:62425-75846 GCA_032467955.1 Pseudoxenodon macrops
CCCTCCCCCGAGGCGAATGCAAACTCCAGGCCGGGGCTTGAGTGGGAACCGCAGGCCTTGCTCTCCTTGAGCTCCTCATAGCGACAGGCCGGGGAATCGATGGCCTATTCCGTCCAGATCGTGAAGGCGACAGGAGGTGGCATCTCCCTCCGCCCGCCTTGGCTTCCCACTAGCCGGGGAAGGTGCGGGTGCCGCTTCTACGCAGCTCAGGCTTTTCTCCTCAAACGGGGAGTATTTTGACAAGGAGCAAGTCAGGCGCGGCCCTTGCGTTTTCCTTTCTCTTCAGCCACGGTTAAGAAACCACATTATCAAGACACCCCCAACATAGTTTATAAGAAATAAGCACCATTACTTGGTTTTCTACAGTGTTTGTAGTTTTGGTCTTCGGATTTGAGTCTCCCAGGAAGACATATATAAACCTTATTATAGGCCTGACTGGATATCTAATGCCTGGTAATACGGTAATATTTTCCCAACTTAAGGACATGTCCCACAGCATCTCTGTCTTCAAGAGAAAAAAAGTTGGAAATCTGAAGCTAAGGAGAGTTTTGGGTTCATTTCAAGAGAATGAGGAAAGATATCAACACTCACACATTTCCCCTCATTATAATTTAGTCCTTCAATGAGCCCAATCTTTAAAACAAAGCAATTTTATTATACCACAATACTATGGTATTGATAATATAATGCTATTGTACTAGTGATACTATATAATCACCTCTATAACACTTTACATGTATATAATGTATTATGTTTTCTATTTTAGCCTGAAAACAACTACACAAGTAACCATGCCTGAGGCCATCTCTGTTCATGCTTAGCCAATTAGTCAAACCAATTCTATCCATTATCCAAAGTAATGAAAAAAACTTCCTTATTGGCAGTTGCATGGCATATCCTTTTGCTTAATATCAAATAGTATTTCAGTTATCCCAGTATTTATTTCCAGTATTTTTATACCCCACTTTTATTAGTTGTCTAGGCAGTTCATCCACAAAAAGCAATTTTAAAACTTAAACAATTTTCATAAAACAACAAAACATTTAAAAACCTGCTGGTGATCAGATAAGAAACAAAGCATATATGTTCATCTCAAGGCTTGTTGGAAAAGCTACATTTTAACCACTTATCTCCAGATGGTAACTGAAGTGCAAAAATATTCATTTTACAAAGCTTATAAACCACTCTAATTGAAGCTGACTCTTAAGTGACATGTATATGTTGCCAAATACGCTGTTAGCAATAATCAGGGACTTTTATTTAATAGGGGTTTAAATGGTTAATATTATGTTGATCTGACTTTCATTACATTTAAGTATATTTACATATAGTCACATATTAGGCAATATAGTGAAGAAAGGAAGAGCTGCTGTGAAGTGGCAGAGATTTTGAATCAAATAAATGCAAACTTCCACTTGTTTTGAAACAAAGGTTTTTCAATATGTATCCTGCTTCATTAGATCTGAACATATTTGATATATCATTAACATGCAAGAACAATGATATGACTTAAAGGATATGATGCAGATTTAAGTAGATATGTCTGCAGTTTCTTTAAAGAAACAATAAGGAAAATGATCAGCAGAAAAATATCTCTACAGTAGGTAAACTGCAGTATGAGGAGCCTATTAGAATTTTTTATCCTTCCAAGGAAAAAAAATTAATCACAAATTAAACTACTGATAAACCATTAATTCTAATTCATCTTTTATTTTCTATATTATTTGAGGATTATTTTACTGCAGCAAACTAATACAATGGAATCACATTTAAGTAATTATTTTTATCTAAAGGAATTTGCAAACTAGAAAAGGATGGATTACTTAATGGAGAGTGAGAAGAGAAAGTAATGATTTGACCAAGATAAGCTATAGTACTACAAAAGCTGCCTGTGATTAATAGAAGATAACAGAAACATGTCTTTTTCATTAAATTAACAAAGAGCTTTTAAATATGATATGATAGAGATTGTAAATTGTAAAGATGTAAAATGCATATAGTAATATAACATATTTTACTATTACTAGTAATAGTACATTACTATTGTTAGTAATATATGTTATTCCGGTAGTAATGTTTTATTTATATTACTGTTTGCATTTTATATCTTTACACTTTATATGCATTTTACATGTTCTACCATATCATGATTTAAGACAAGTTGATGTAACTTTAAAAATCCTTTATAGCTGTTTTCTTGCAGAATGATAATTAAAGTGTAAAGATGTAGATGCATATAATAATATTGCATGTATTATATATTACTGTTACTATTATTATTAATACAGTAGTACGGTATATTACTATTACTAGTAATATATGTTACATTACTAGTAATAATAATGTTTTATTTATATTACTATGTGCATTTTATATCTTTACACTTTAGTTGCCATTCTGCAAGAGCTATGAAGGATTTTTAAAAGTTATGTCAACTTCTCTAAAACTCTAAGATTACCTTGAGAAGTTCAATGGCTTATTTTTTTCCCAAAAGAAGGAATCAGAAAACTTTTTATGAATACTTCAGGAACAAAGAAACATATCTGATCTCTACTGAAAGAGGCCTGTGTATTTGGATGTTATCCAAAAGTATGACTAACTTCAGGAGTATTTTATTTGGAATTGATATGCACAGGATTACTGTTTCTTGAATATGAATTTGAATATTGAAATTATTCATTCTGTCAAGTCATTTAGTAAAGCATGCGTCTGAAGAATATGGATGTGGGACGGACATAGAACAAAAAGTGGGCTTTATTTGTGATAGCCCCAACCTTACCTCCAAGATACATCTGACTCCCTTTTATAAGGTTTTACCGATGTTATTCAGGCTGACTTTTAATGATGATTTGGCTGCAGCTGTTTCTTTTTTGTTTTTAAATGTCTGGAACAGATTTTATGGTGTTGGGAGATGTATGATATTTTACTGTACGTGTTACTTTTATAGTTTTGTATACCTGGAATCTGGTGATATGAGAGTATACAAAACAGTAAATGATAACTACTGGGCAGAAGAAGAAGCCTGACATAATAGTACTTTCATTCTTGTACTACTATGCCATAAATTGCATTTGCTGTATGTATATATTATATGAGTATTAAACATACTAGACCAATTTACAAACTCACATTTGTCACATACTGTGATAATCCTTGTAAAGTCCTATATAAATTCTCCATGTAGCACAAATATTTTCTTAAACTTTAAAATGTTTATGATTTTGCATAAGCGCCCTCTCTTAATCCTATCTTTCAGGTAATAACTCTGTGGATGATCTTTATTCTTCAGTTTTTATCTCCCTACAATACTGTCAGATGAAAGCTTTGGGGTAACCCTCCAACAGACTTTCCATTTCTTCCAAGCTGTCTCCTCATAGGTGTTTTAGGAAGGTGTTCTATTTCTCCTATATATACCCTTCTGATTGTCTTAAGACCCTTCTCAAACCAAACATTTTCTCTATTTTTGGCCAAATATTAACGTTCAAAAATTTTGCCTCATCATTTGTTCCCTCTCTCTCGCTCATTTGACTTTGCTCTGACCATTGTTGGTATTTCTATTGTTAAATGTATTGTTTCCTCCAAGGAGCTCAGACTCGGAATCTGGCATAAGAAGAAAACAATTCATTTTCCTTTTGTAAATTGTCATTTCAAATGGGAATCAATGTTTAGTAACTAGTTATTTAGGAAATGTATACATTGCCTCAATCCAATTGAGCGTTAGGAAGTTTATAAGATATATAAGAAAATGCAATAATATTGATATGATATAATATAAATATACAAAAGTAAATAAAACTAAATGACTGTAGAATCAGTTCTAAAGGTTTTTGTTTTATCTGTTGTTTGTAAACTTGCTGATGTCAGTGGTACTTGCTTTTTCAGGCCAAAGGCTAAACTTGGTATTTGAATTGTGTGGAGAAAACAGCCTTCCCCAACATTGGAAGCCTTGAAATGTGTGGAAAACTTTCAGTTTTCTCAGTAATGGTCATGTAACTGGGAAATTCTGGGAGTGTGCATATCTGGAGGACAGCATTATTGGGGAAAGGTCTCTTAACAATGAGCAAAATCAGAACACAGAAATAGATGAGGTCCATATAAAAATATACTTGAATTAATGTGAGGTTTAAATTATAGATTATACCTCTTTTATTTTCCCTTTTTACAAAAAAACATTGGGAGAGTGACCATGTCATAGTAGAATTCAGCATAATGCAGGCACAGGCAACTGAACAAAATCAGGCTAGTGTTTTAGATTTTAAGAGAGCTGATTTTAACAAACTTAGGAGAAATTAGGAAGGGTTTCATGGATGGAAATCCTAGAAGGAGAAACAGTTCAGGATGCATGGGGAACTCTGAAAAACAAAATAGTAAAGACCAAAAGAAAAACAATACCATAGAAAAAGAAAGGAAAACAGGTAAGACCAACATGGTTGCACAAAGAGCTCCCTGACAAACTGATGAACAAGAATGACAAGTATAAAAAAATGGAAAGAGAGGCACATAACTAGAACAGAATACCAGAGAAGAGCAACAAAGATGATACGGGATCTGGAGGCTTAACCATATGATGAACTGTTAAGGGAACTAGATATGTCTTAACAAAACAAAATAAAGGATTAGACATAAGCTATGCACCAATGCTTGAGGGGCTGTCGCAGAGAAGAGTGGGTTGATTTATCATATACAGTTACTCTTTCACATTTCTTTTAAAAATGATATTTTTGGAAGCTAAGTTGATAATTTTACTTGACAAAAAGAAAACTGGTGTGCTAATTCAGATAGTGGTTACAGAAGTTTTGGTTTCAAAACCAAACTGCATGGTCACCTCATCTTATTTAATGTTCAGGAAAGTTATATTCACCATAGAAGTAGGTGAATCTAAATTCAAGAATGAGATGGAGAGCAAGTATCACAATGGGGCGACAGCTATTTCCTGCATTTATGGTTTACCCATTGATCAGACAGAGGAGGGAGTAGCTATAATACACATGTTACGTGGAAATAGTAATTGGGAATTTTCATTCATTATGAAAACGATGGTTGTGGCTAGGAGAGAGAAGCCAGCAACCACCTAGAAGGGCCTATGTATCCCTCCCCCCAAAGTGGCTAGCACTGAATGTTGTGACAAAGTTACTCAATAAAGTGTCTCAGTGGGTATAATCTTACAGTACTATGTAGAAACCTCCATCTTGGCTGCCAATTAGCTTGTAAGCCTTTTTGAAGATGGTGTTTGTTTTATAAGACCTAATCAGTCTGGGACCAAGCTATTTGCAGAATTATCTGTTTACTCACAGACATACTCAAACAAGTGTTTGTAGTGGCATCTGTCATTGAAACAAACTTCTAATTAAAATTATGTGCATCCCCAGTGTGGAGTCTTTTTCTCAAAACTTAAAATCTACCTCTTTGATCAGGACTTGTTGTCTATTTAATCAGATGCCATAATTTCTGGCATTTATTCACTGTTGGTTTTAGGGTTTTAAAAACTTTTTAAAAACATTTTTATTGTAATTATTATATGGTACTTTTTTCCTTTGAACCACTTTGATGTTTAAATGAAAAGCACAATAGAACTACTGTAAATATTCAGAGTTCTGAAATAGGCCAGGGCTTGCTACACTGTAAACAGACATCTTTGGGATATGATAGTTAACTTGCTTTAACTCAAGTTAAATGTCTGTCACTCATAATTATGAACAAAATGAGATCACTCAGTTGAGGGAGAACATGATATCTATTTAGTACAGTACATACTGTTTGCTCTAGATAATTTACTGCAGTTCCAGGGCTTCTAGTATGATTGAGAAGTCAGTATTAATGGATGCCAGATTCTTAAACTATTAATAGAAGATGGACAAAGATAAAATACAAGGCAATTCAAAATAAACCAAGAACAATTACGTCTGACCTAAAACGGAGAAATAGTATTGTCCAAATGCAGTATAAAATATTGAAGAGGTACTTACGATCTTTGCTGCTTCATTTTTGTAGCACTATCAGACAACTTTACAGCAATAATATTGTGCTTTATACCCGTCCAGAAAAGGCACTCATAACAAATTTGGAGTTGCAGGAATAGAGATGTTGAGGTGGAATTTGGATCAATGCATAAAAATTGAAATGTTGCATATATTGGCTGGATGCATGTAAATTTGATTTTATGTTGGCTCCATTGACTTCTTATTTGATTGTGGGTCCAATTCAAAATTCTGGTTCTAGCTTTTAAATCTCTGCACAGCTTAGGGTCTTTTAAAAACCACTTGCTTTCACTTAAGTATATCTGGGATTTAAAATCTTTAAAAAATCTATTTTTTTAGTAGAAATTAAACCTGTCTATTGGTCTCTTTTGCTAGGAACCAGATAATTTGCACACTATACTATGCATTACTGCAACTGTAAGGAGCCTTCTCCATATTTTGCCTCACTTTCTCTACACTGAAACAGGCTATGAAAAAAAGACAGGAAACATTCTTTAAGTGTTCAAATGTTTTATTTGCTACCTCTGAAACCAGATAAAGTATACGTTTTAACTATGTTTTAGGGAAATGAGCCAATCTCCTGTGGATGATACTTCTTGGTTTAAAAAGACATAGTTCATACTAATTACAGTTACAGTTTCAGTATACTGCATAATGATGGTTAGTTGAAAATGTAAATTAAAACTTATAATCTATTTCTCATAGCCACATTGGGAGAGGGCATAATTTATACACCCAAGACTCATTACTGCATCTCTGAATAGTCTTTTAATGCTGGATTAAATAGAATTTAGAAATTCAACCCATATCTCAAAGATGCATTCTTTTAGAGAGTCGTTAAGGCCAATTGGAGGTTTACTTGTGTCCTCTGGGTCACCTGAGTAGTGCAAATGTTTATGCATTACTTCTTGGCTGCGGAATGTTTTATGTCCTGTGTCCCTTTACTGTTGAACAGAGGTGCACGCTGTTGGGGATGAGTCTTTCCACTTTTAGCAGCCAGGCATAATAAAATATAATT
This sequence comes from Pseudoxenodon macrops, assembly GCA_032467955.1. NCBI lineage: Eukaryota > Metazoa > Chordata > Lepidosauria > Squamata > Pseudoxenodontidae > Pseudoxenodon > Pseudoxenodon macrops. The sequence continues at coordinate 69,422 of JANHFT010005099.1, forward strand.
CTGATTATTAGAAATTGAGATATAAACAAAAGTACTTCTGAATGTGGAGGCTTCCTTTGTTTTCTAGTTCTATTAGCTTTCATGTATTCTTGAAGTATAGAGATTATCATGTCCCATTCTAGTTCCAGACTTGGTTTTGACAGTGAAATGACCTTTGTTGCAATCACACATGGCCTGCTCTGGGCAGATGTCACTGCTATGCTAATGACATCCATTCTCCTACCATCAGAATTAAGTAAGATGCTGTAGCTGTTGGGCCAGTGTCTCTGATCCTTTATGAAAAAGGATGGTCTCAGTGCTTTACGTTCTGGTAATCTCCCAGATAGACAACTCAATCTGTATTTAGTGAGGGTTTTTTTCAGTTAAGAGGAATGTCTAAACATGCTATTGGCAGTAATAAATGGTTAGATCCTTGTTAGGCAAATATCAAACAACACAATAAAACATTCATTTAATTTATATTTCAATTCTAGGACATATCCTAATTCATCTGTTTAATTATTTCAGCTATTCATTATGTTGCACATCTAAATATACACATTTATCCTATTTTATAAACTTTGCTACCACACCAAAGGCTTCATCATGTTGAGCGAATGTATATGTTAAAAAAACTATATTGTAACTAACAGAAAGTCAAAAGATTTATGATGCTTTTCTCTAATGATGACTTTTTTTCATATGACAATGTTGGATGTAGGAGCTACCGTCATACCTATAAACTTAGATTGATTATATGACTGATAATTTTGGCAAGATATTTGTAAAAAGCCAAAGATGCATGGGTCTTAATATTCAACTTTGTGTTCTCATGTTAAGATTTTGAATTCAAGTAAATTTGAATTATTTTTAATGTTCTTCCTGTGATTCTGAAAGAATGTTGGAAAAGATATGGCAGCCACAAAAATTCATTTCAGGAATAAATTGTGTTAAACACCTTACTTAAAACATGGCATGAATAGTAGATTTATTAGATATATGTTAGCCAATACCACAGTATTGAACTAGAACTGTAAATATCCTAAATCAAATCCCAATTCTATATTGAAACTCTCACTGCATATCCTTAGGCAAGTCATACTTTCAGCCCAAGTATTTCATGGCATTATCTGGAAGATAAATGTAAAAAGGGAAAGCTATATGTGTCATTTTAGAATCTTGAAGGGAAAGTAGCTTTTACATGCAATAAATAAATTAAATACTCATTCCTACCTGAGATTTGAATCTATTTTTCAAAAAGTATTTTGCCTGAGACTGGGTGATGTGACACAAACAGTCCTAGCTCAGAGGTACATGGCACCTCTAAGCTACTTTGACTGATGGCGCCACCTCCTGTAGATGATGCCACCTCCTTCCTGGATTTGTAAAATAGACTTTGTTTTTGGAAGGAAGATAGCATTGGTGCCCTTCGCATTTTGACAAACCCTAGGCCAAAATCCTGGATTTAAGCATAATACATATTATTTCACTGTTGTATTGGGTATTTGTATTTAATCTTCTATATTTCAAAAGTGCCTTTATCAAGAAGAGGTCTGTAATATAAAATGCTTTCATTCAAAGAAGCAAGACTTCTGGTCAGTGTTTTACAGTCTAGATTTCTGAATAAAAGAACTATCCAAACCATATAGGAGAATGAATGCAAATGCACAAAACAACACCTTGTCTTGTTATATTTATATAGCTGTTAAGAGTTTCCCCCCTTTTTCCCCATCTCAATATTATATAATAGCTTCTGTTTAGGAAAAAAAGAATGAGCAACAATGGAGAAATTGATCCTAACTTGTAGTGGCTCTTCATGTGATCCAGCAATGCAGGCTTAAAATATTCAGGATTTGATATCACAAGATGTATAAGATACTTTTAGTGCTTTTCTTGAATATTGTGCTCTGTACCATGTAGGTGGAGATGACCGTCGAGTTCTGCTCTGGCATATGGAAGAAGCAATCCACTCCACGGTCAAGCCTGTTCAACTGAAAGGAGAACATCACTCTAATATCTTCTGCCTGGCTTTTAATAGTGGTAACACCAGAATCTTTTCTGGAGGTAAAGAAGAACGTTTTTAAAGCAAAGCAAGAATACTTTCATTGATTAATTGATTGATTTCAATTTACATCCTGCTTCTATCTGAACAGAATTTTAGGGTATAGTAGGAAGAAAATAGAGCTAGTCCTCTACTTACAACCATTTCTTTAGTGACCGTTTGAAGTTACAACAGCACTGAAAAAAATGACGTATGATCATTTTTCACACAATCATTGCAGCATTCCCATGGTTACGTGATCAAAATTCGGACACTTGGCAACTGGCTCATATTTATGACGGTTGCATAAATATGCAGGTCAAGTGATCACTTCTTGTGACCTTCCGACAAGCAAAGTCAATGAAGAAGCCAGATCCACTTAATAACCATATTACTAATTTAACAACTACAGTGATTTGTTTAGCAACTGTGGCAAGAAAGGTTATAAAAAGGGGCAAAACTCACTTAACAACCGTCTTGTTTAGCAACAAAGTTTGGGCTCAATTGTGGTTGTATGTCAAGGACTACCTGTACTTTTTGCTGATCAGATGGAAAAGTATTCTGTGTCCTGCACTATTACTGTTGCTCCTGGAGGATCCCAAAACTTGAACATTACTTCAGTGATGCACAGAAGTCTAGTTTCACACCATTTTGAGGGAAAAACACTATGGGAACAGTAATGTAAAGCTAAAATAGGCCTGGCATCATTTAAAACAAAAGACCATACATTCCTCAAAACTCCACTCATATTGTATAATGCACCACACATTTTGAAATGTCATTCCACCCACTGCCGTTACGTACTGATCCCTGTCATACCTATCTATACAAGGCCATTTAAATCGTTTCCCAAAAGCAACCCAATAAGTAGGAGTCCTAAATATTTGGTCCACAATCAAAGTAAAAAGCTAATTTCTTTCTTGTGTTCCCAGACCATTTTTCTTTTTCTAAATGAAAACTGCAGGACCACTATCCTTCTCTTTTACATTCATTTTACTAAATGACAAAATTCTGTCTCTGTTTATAGGTAATGATGAACAGGTTTTGCTTCATGATGTCCAAAGGTAAATGCATTTTTCCAATGTCTAAATACTCTTTACCAAAGTAATGATGAAGAGAAGGAGAAACACTGAAATATCAGTGGGCCTAAGTTGTAGGATATTTTATTCATATCTGATGATCTAAAATATTTACATGATTAACATGTGTTGGGATGTTCCATTATCCCATAGTTTTCACTGCAATAATCTATTCAGAAATAACCCACATCTTCAGTAAGATTAATTTTCAAGAAGTGGCATGTAGAATTGCATTGTTAGTTAATATAACATTCTCAATGTCACCCTTACAAGCATGTTAATCCATGTGCTTCAAGCATATATGCTACTCTCTACTAAGAGGGCAACACTGCAAGCAGTTTGAAACTTCTCTGAATTTAAAGATGAGTGATATAAGGGCTAATGGGGAAGACAGAGGCTTATCTGGCTTCCTGTTTACTTTGCATTAAGATCAAGATGCTTATTCCATTGCATAGTTTCTAATGAGAAACTCCTACTGAATTGAATAAGGCATTTCTGGGTAGCCTATTTGGGTGGTGCAGTGACCGAGAGGTGGAGCTATCACATCACAATCGGGAGGCTGTGAGTTCGATCCTAGGTAGCGGCAGATATTTCTCTCTCTGGGCACAATGTGAAATTATCCACTGCAAACTCCTATTACAGGGTCATTAAAAGACAGGAGGGAAAAACAAAACCATTCTGAGTATCTTGTTAAGGCTACTATATATATAGCTTGCAAAAACCTGGAAAGTCATTTGATGGCAGCAACAGATACAGAAAATTATATTAATGATTTAGAATTTTTCAGTCCAAATATGATAGTCATATTTTATATAGAATTGCATTTATAGATGTGTTTTCTATATACTTTGCTTCTAAGGATATGAATGGGATAATGGACTATAAATGTCTGGAAATGAATTTTCTAGCACACTGTCACTGTAAAAAATAAGCTAATGATGCTGGTGTATGTTTCAGTGGTGAAACTCTGGATGTGTTTGCCCATGAAGATGCAGTCTATGGACTGTCCGTGAGTCCAGTTGATGATAATGTTTTTGCAAGCTCATCTGATGATGGTCGAGTTCTCATTTGGGATATCAGAGAGTCTTCTCAGGGAGGTAAGAATTACGTCTGCATGATTTTGAGCATTGATTTACTTCATTGGTGACAGATGGCACTGAACAACTATGTTATTATTATTATTATTATTAACAGAGTTGGAAGGGACCTTGTAGGTCATCTAGTCCAACCCCCTGCTCAAGCAGGAGACTCTACACCATTTTTGACAAATGGTAATCCAATCTCATCCTGAATGTCCCAAGTGTTGGATATGTCTGGGGGGGACGGGACAGGACACAAAAATACCAAGGAAGACGAGACATGGCATCTCTTTCTATGATCTTTCTAAATTTTCCAAACAAAGGAAAATTTAGGCAAAACTGGGGGGAAATGCTGTGAAACATTTTCTTCTTTGAAATGAACAAAATGATTTTAGGACAATTATTTAGGAGAATTTACCGTAATTTACTCCAAATATGCAATATGAAGAAGTGAGAGAAAGTAAAGCAATTATTTCCAATATAATCTATGGTTTGCTTCAGATAAGACTGAAAATAAATTAGGGTGGAATGGGGTGGGGTAGGCATGCCTTTCGGAACATGTTGGAAGAGTGACTCTGTCAGAGGAATTCTGCACTCCTATAATCTTGGTATGATGTTCCTTCCACCATGATAAATCATGTCAGGAGTAGCAAATACAGTTTCTGCCATTGCCACAGAGAGGCAATGAGACACTGAGTTATATATGGTATCTCAGTGTTGGGAACAACATAATGTTTTCTGTTAAAACAGAAAACCTAAGTTTTGTTTGATAAGGAAAGAATTGCATGTATTTGAATTTTCTTTAAAATGTTTGTTCACCTGGAAGGGGCAGTATTTTCCTCCTGTGGCTTCAGAAACTTGATATCTATAATTTTAAACAGTAATGAAAGGAGATGTGCCATCTCATGTTTTGTAGAACTTAATTAATTTTTATGCTGTTTTTCAATTTCAAATATTTACATAGTAGAACAAATTTGGTTTAATTCTTGAGTCCTGACTAGAAACCTGGGATCCTGAGTTCTAGTTCTGCCTAGATAGGAAAACCAGCTGGTGACCTTGGGCCAGTTATCTAGTCTCAGCATTAGGAAGAAGGCGATGGCAAATACTGCCTAGAAAACTACATGCACTTCTCCTTGTAGTCATCAGGAGTAATAAAAGCACATCATGACAGGAAGAGAAGTTACTTCTTCTTTTCCTCTGAAAAGAGCACATAAAATGTATTTCAGTTGAAAATGTAAACATCTGGGAAAGAAACTGTTACCAAGCAGTAAGAATGGTTGCCAAAAAGCTTTTCCAGAAGAGTATTTTAATAGCAGGGATTGTCTTTCCGCCCACTTCACCTCTGAAGATGAGATCATTGAGGAGATACCTTACAAAAATAACATTTGCAATATAGGCAAATTCAAATAAGCTATAATTCTCAATAATTCATCATGTGTAGTTATTTGAAAGAGTTTTTAATCACGTTTATGCATTGGTTTTAAAAACAATGTTTTTAATTACTAGTAGGGTATTATAAATTGTAATTGCTTAGCTATCTGTAAATGAGCATATTGAATTTCATCCTTAAAACCAGATTATAGAAATAAAAAGAGAGCAGCATAGAAATATAAGGCAAAGTTCAGTGTGGCACTACAATAAAATCTGTATTTCTTATCAGATTAGTTTTTTGTGTGAACCTAGCCAAGTTGATTTAGGAACCACATTGGGGTTTCTACCGAATCCAGTTTGCTTTGACAAACCCTGATTCTTGATGAGACACGAGAAGCTGATTTGATATGGACATTTGAAGGATATTTTTTTTAAGGAAGTGCCTGCTTCTCCCACCTACATCATCCCCGCATCTTAAGGCTGAATTTAAAGTCATCAGCTCAGCCACCAACAAGAAATGAGCTTCATTATATTCAGATAGGCACCTTAAGGGATAATCTTATAACTTAACCAGCAGTCACAGCCTTCCGCCAATCTAACTCCAAATGATCAATATTTTTATCATAATATTGCAAGATTACATTATTTGCATACACCCAAAGGTTTCATTATGAGAACATTTAAAATGAAGGCTAACTTATTTATATATGTGAAGTTTCTGAGGTGAAAATATTATCTATCTATCTATCTATCTATCTATCTATCTATCTATCTATCTATCTATCTATCTATCTATCTGTCATCTATCATCTATCATCTATCATCTATCTATCTATCTATCTATCTATCTATCTATCTATCTATCTATCTATCTAT
>JANHFT010005099.1:75946-92482 GCA_032467955.1 Pseudoxenodon macrops
TAGCCAAGTTGATTTAGGAACCACATTGGGGTTTCTACCTTGCTAACTATTGCATTAGGTGTTTAGCTTTTAGCAAATTTAAAAACAAACTTAAAATGTAATGTTTAATTACTGAAGATATTATAGACTTGTCTTTGTCATCTGGATATTAGTTTGTGGCCTACTTCCCATATAATTCTGATTCTCAAGAATTTTTAAGCAAGATCTGGGGAACAAGCCATAATGATCTGACTCATATTAATGTTAAACCACAATGGAATAGAATGCAAACCACAGTAGACTGAAAGCACATGAAGCTTATATTCACAGTAAAAGCAAATGTAAAAGACTTTAACAGTTAATAGAAGTATTCTAGAGTTGACATCCATTAGAGATACTTGGGAGAAAAGACTTGGTTAATAGTGAGAAGAATTGAAGGAATGCAATGAAATGGAGAAATACAATGAAAAAATATAAATATTTCCACAGAATATGAGATCTTGATATCTGCCAAAAGCAAGCATATTTTAAGATGTTGAAAGGGCAACCGCTATTGTTGTGAATAGCAGTTTATAAATTTATTAAAGTTATAATAGAAAACCTTGAAAATCCAATACTTTATTAAACTCATTTCAGTGCCATATTTTGATACAATAATCCAATTTTAATTAGGTGGTAAGTGAAGCTCTTGTAGAGTCCGTGGTGCTCTCCGAGCTTGGTTGCATGCTTACAGATGTTTCATTTCCCAACTAATAATATCATCAGTGAAGCTCCTTTAACTACTTTGCAAAATACCTTGCAGATTGGAGCATTGTTTTGTGTATGCAGTGAACACATACTTTGCAGAATTCAGGTAAATACCTTGAAAATGCAGAAGAGTCAAATCTAAATTATTTGTTGCTTATTGGTCACTTTCAAGATTAAGACTGAAGAGCCTATTTGTATTTGTTGGTAGGCATTAATGAAGAGGTAATTCATCATTACTGTTTTATCATTTTTGTGGGAGTTATGGGAAAGATAATTTAAACTCTGATATGACAACTCTGCCAGAACAACTTGAAATTAATTCTAAGAATTATTGGCAAATATAAACAAAGTTTATCCAGAAATCAATACTTTACATTGAAAATGTACCACCTTTAAAGCTGTATTTTTTTTTAACAGAGCCTTTTTGCTTGGCAAATTATCCTTCTGCCTTTCATAGTGTGATGTTCAATCCAGTGGAGCCTAGATTACTGGCCACTGCCAACTCAAAAGAAGGTGTTGGGCTTTGGGATATTCGAAAACCTCAAAGGTAAAGAATAACATGCTTTCTTAGGCATTGATAATGACATTAGTAAGAGAAATCAAAGTGGAATTTATAATCTGATAAGAATTTGATTTATCCTTAAAATTTCCTTGGTAAAAGTTTCTCTATATATCATATAATATATAGAAAATGTTGTAGTGAGCATTCTTTCAATACTGATAAATTGGAACTCTTTATCCAGATTATTTAAACAAGCCTTTCAGTTTGAAGTAAAAATACTTGGCTTTTAGATGGGGAACTATCTGCTCAATCTACATTGGGTTTTCAGAGTTTCAAGAATGGATTATATTACTTGATTACTTAATTCCCTTTTAATGCACTTCTAACCTCTACCAATATGGATACAATAGGCCATTTATATTATTTCCTATATATCATATTTATATTGTGTATAAAATGTTGTTATATGATTGATTGGTTGTTCCTGCTCCAATTATTACTTCACATGAAGCTTAATTGACTTAATGTGCATTTCACATGTTTTTCAATTCATTTGATATCAGAACAGAAGGACCTACAGATTATCTAGCAGAATTCCTACAATACTTGGAGCTTGCTAGAAGTACATCCTACCTTAGTTTTGAATGCTGCAAATGAAGAAGGTATCACTAGGCATTCTGTCATTTCATATTTGTGAAACATGTTATTTAAAACAAGTGTTTCACAATGCAGAGTAGCATGAATAAATCTTCAAATTGCCTTGCATTTGTATCATTGAAATGGTTTGTGCAGGCGCATTGAAGACAGTGTCGTAGCATATGTGTGCATGCAAAACCGCATTTCTTTCTTTTTGGTACCTCCTTTGCCTTGCCATATAGTAAAAGTGGGGTGATGATAGTGATTGTAACTTTAGATATGCTCTTTCTTATCTTATCCTGGATTTGCAATGCTATTGGATATATATGTCAAATAAAATTGTTGTTAAATCTTGCTTCAAGAATATATATGGTTGCAGTTAAATTGGGCCTCTGAATGCCTCTTATCTATTATGTCAATTGAGAATGGTCAAAATTATTAGTTTTAACTAAAAACATATGGACTCATTTCCTCCTTCTCCACTTACATTCATAAACTGTCAAGATAATATTGGCCATAATAGTGTTGAAAGAATGCCAAGTAATTGTTCACTCAGTTCTAGAAGTTCAGATGATAACACTACACACAATTACATTCTTGTCAGTCTATCTGTCTGTCTGTCTGTCTATCTTATATGCCCCCACATCTCAACTAGACTTTAAAATGCATTAAAGTCACTTAAAATCTCCGTAATTGTAAGTGGCTAATTGTGTGGATCCATACAATTTAGTAGCATATTTGTGCATGTTTTTACTGCAGGTCAGTATTGGGCAGCTTGTATTTGCATTCACTGTTGTAAGTACTATCCTGTAAAATTGTAATTTCCTGGGCAAAGTCTGTTGTGGTGAATGAGGCAATATTTTGCCATGTTATCTGGGATTCTTTTTTGGCCTGCAGATTCTGAAGAAATGGATAAAGTGCTGTCCAAGCTGTCCCAAATAGTATGTGAACTCAAATCATGCCCATTCTTTAATTCTCTTTAATCTTTAATTCTCCTAGATTTGGGAGGTAGTTAACACTTCTCTCTTGGAGGGATTGATGCCAACAGTTTTGAAACAGGGTCTTCCTAGGTCTGACTATTTTTGACAACTATTGCCCTATGTCTTAGAGTAGAAGTGCCAACTCACGGCCCGTGGGCCAGATACATCATCACGCACTGGCCGCCCCACCCCCATTTTAGCAAAGGGAAAAGTTGCAATACGTCACGTGACAACAATGTGTCGTCACAACTTTGACACCCCTGTCTTAAAGAAAGTTATTGAGACTGTGGGTAGAACTGTGAATTATGCTAAAGGAAGTAGATTGTCTATATATACTCTTTCCAGTGAGGATTTAGAACTGGCCATGGGATTTTTATAAATCACAATGTCAGGGTTCCCAAAAACACCCCCAATTAAAACTGACACACCAGTTTTCCCATGTGAAATCTGACTGGGGGTGGTATGTACCTCCTAATCCAAATCTCTTTTGGACACCTGCAAGGAGTGGGGATTCAAGGCACTGTTCTGCAGTGGTTCAATTCCTTCCCCAGTAAGCACTTACAGTTAGGACTGGGTGGGGGATGGGGAATTAAGAGATAAAATGAATATTTTCATTAAGATATTCAGTTTATTCTTTAAAACCTTGACACACATAAATACATTTGGGTTCTGGTCTCTCTGCCTTTGAAATACAAATGTAACATGATGCTTTTTCCTGAAAGTATAGGAAACTATTATCATAATTGACCATATCCCAGCTTCTGCATTGGTTTCTCTGAGAAGGGTTAGACAAAGCAATTACGGAACTTTTCAGCCAAAAAGCAGTTGTCTGAATATCCTGTGGTTATATGATAAGGTAGTCTTTAAAGTGTACTATGAATCTTGTTTGCTAGAAGATACTGGCTGTTACCCTTCAGAATTGCTAGAGTGTTTACATCAACTTATGACTTTTTGTCTGTTTCAGCTATCTTGGCAATGGTTTGAGATAAGATTGGATTCCAGCCATCATGTGACTTTTTGAAAGACTCCAGGAAATCATGCCATAAAGACCCCTTCTTTATAATTACTAATCATTGGGGAACATGTGTTCACAGACGACATAGCTTTAAACATTTCATTTTGCATTTAAAAAGAAAAAATAATTCATTTCATTAGGAATCAAAAATAAATACTCTAGAGCATATATGCTTATTCATGCAGAAGACCTATGTCGTCACTCAGTCAACATCAACTTGATGGCACATCCAGTCATCAAGCAATATATAATAACATTATACCATTGCATTGTAACTTTCCATAAAGTTGTTTCTGTTCTTAACATTGTTTATCGAATTACCTTGCAATATTTATCTCCTTTTTCTCATTTTTATTTTACATTAAGGCTTGATGTTTGTATAAATTGTTTAGTTGGACTTAATGGAGGTATTACTAGATGATAGGATATAATACTACAATTTTTATATTTTCTCAGCTTGGCCAAGAACTACTTTTTGCTCATTAGTTGTATTGCTATATGCATTCTTAGTGCAGTAATAAAAATGCCACAATTTGTAATGATGGCAGGTTTTTTTCATTATGTATAATGACTTTTATGTTCATGGTCTTTAGCATTAGATCTTCTTTGTCCTTCTTTTCACGCAAAGGTTATTATGATTTCCTATATGCATAGACTAACATGTAGCTAATTTAGCTACAACTGTTACTTACCAAGCTATCCAGACTGAATAACATAAGGAAAGCAACTGAAGACATTTCACGTCCCAATCTCTTTGCCCTTTGTTAGTGGTATTTTGTTTTTGTGAGCTTCAATAAACAATCCAGAATGTCACTTGCCAAAAGAAGATAACTTTTTATCTTTTTTTTGGGAAATGAAGCCACTGATTCTTGAACACAAGAGTTGTCATTTGTTCCCACAAGCTATTGGTAAAAACTATTTCAACATAACAAAGCTATTCTTGCATTTCAAATTATATTGTTTCACTTTTAAAAGATTTACTGCTTGAATACCCAATGACTTTTTAAGGCCTATCTTTTCGGCTCTCCAAAGACTTTAAAGGGCTTAAATTTGTATATCAATCAATCAATCAATCAGAATAGAGCTGGAAGGGACCTTGTAGGTCTTCTATGTAATAATAGCAACACAATTGTATCTTCCTCCAGTTTTTGTATAGAAATAACCCAGGTATATCATCTTCTAAACCTATGTAGAAGGTCACACTATAAATGTGTTTGTGTGTGTTTCCTGTTTCTACAAAGAAATTATTTCCTGCCCAGAGACAAGCTTCATACATGAAGCAGCTCAGTAGTGCAAACAACAACAACAATCAAGTAGTGTTGATTCATGTTTATATTGAGAGTAGCGCAAGGCTACTGGATTTGAGCTTTTTTTATTCTGCTCTGACCCTCAGCCGCAGTGCATTTTAATATGAAGAATTTTATGAGATAAACATCTTAGAAGGTTCCAGATACTGTATTCCTGCAGCTTCTGGTCCAAAACTAGATTTTTTTTTCAGTTAAACTGAATGTGATAAATATGATAAGCACCAAAAGAAAAAGCAGTATATAAATTTAGCAAACAAATGATCTTATTCCTAAAGTTTTACTTTTTCTGTCTAAAATCTTACATTTTAAGATCCTCCCTTTGATTTTATTGGGATTTCAACGCTGTTAGACTTACCTGAAATAAAGATATAACCAGTTACTTGAAATTTGTTCAAAATGTTTTTGCTAAACATTTTTTTTACTCAAATATCTTATTGGATAGGATATTTGGCTACAGTATCCAAATTATGATGTTGTTACAAAACAGCACATACAGACACTCTGCCATCCGTTGAACACCAATGCTACTGATAGAGACCACCTTGGCGACAGCTGACTTGTGGCAGCTCATTTTAATTCATTTTTGTTTCCTATTTCCTAGTTCCTTGCTCCGGTATGGTGGGAATCTGTCACTTCAGAGTGCCATGAGTGTGAGATTTAACAGTAATGGAACGCAGCTGCTTGCTCTCAGGCGTCGGTTGCCACCAGTCCTTTATGACATCCATTCCCGTCTGCCTGTCTTCCAGTTTGACAACCAGGGTTATTTTAACTCTTGTACCATGAAAAGCTGCTGCTTTGCAGGAGATCGTGATCAGGTAAGGGTCATTAATTCCTAAAATCCAAGAGTTATGCATTTTAAGATATGTTAAGACTGCTTGAGAATATAGTGTAGAATACTGTAAGATTTCCTTGTGTGTAAAACAATAAATCTAGATCAATATAGATAATATTTAGTGACATAGTTGTCACAATATGCTAAATCATATTGTGGTTAGTCATCCACATAAGTTAAATAGTAAATGATGAACATCTTAGTTACTATTTATAACTGACTTGTTGAGTCTCTGCTTTAGCTGCTGCAGATGCAGTGTTTCTCCTATTTTTATCTCTTTTCTTTCCATAGTGTGTGGGGAAGTGAAACGGGCTGCAGGACTGCTATACGAAATACACACACATAGATAATATACCATATTTTTCGGTCTATAAGACGAATTCCACCCCCAAAAGTGGGTGGAAATGTCTGTGCGTCTTATAGAGCGAATGTTGCTGAAGCCCCGCCCACCTGCCAGCCCCGACCCTTCAGCCTCTGCCTCCCAGCAATTTGCCTCCTTGAAGCAAACAGCAAACAGTCTGGTCAGCTTCAGCACAGCCTGATTTAACACAAGCAGTTGATTGGCGGTTGGATCTGCCTCCTGGAATACCGCCGATCAGCTGTTCCAGGCTGCGTTGATCTCTGCCACCCATCAGCGCTGTCACCGCCCATCTCCATCTCCGCCTATCACTACCTCCATGTGCCCCATTTTCGGCCTCTGCACATCCCACTTTTGGTCTTTGCATGCCCCATTTTTGGCCCCATCCCGTTTTCAGCCCGTTCTAGGTGGCGAGGACATGCGGCAATGTTTTCTTGGCAAGGTTTTTCAGAACTGATTTATCAGTCACCTTTCTCCTGAGAGAAGGTGACTGGCCCGAGGTCACCCACTGGCTTTTTGGTTGTTTTCTTGCCACATGCAAATCAATTTCAACAATAAATTATTAAATATTAAATGTCATGGAATTTCTCTTAGATAAAAGAGAACCATAGTGCCATTGCCTTATCATATAATATGTGCATTCATAAAATTCAAAAAAATCTTAACATTATTATTTAATTATTTAATTAGTAACATAAGGGAATAGTGCTCTTTGCCTGGAAATTATATAGTAGATAAAAAGATTTTAAATGCATTATTCCTTATAAAATATTATAACAGATATAGCTGTAACTGTAGCAATGATAGATAGATAGATAGATAGATAGATAGATAGATAGATAGATAGATAGATAGATATTATAAAATAAAGGATGATAAAATTGGTACCTTTAAAAATATATAGTAAAAGATAGAAGGATAAAATTATAGGCATTTGTGGGACAAGGACACAAAACCTCACAGGATTTAATATATGCTGTGTATGACTGGGTATTTTTGTTTTGTTTTGCTTTGCTTTGCTGTATCAGACTTGGGGCATATCTCAGACATTACATCACCACCAATTCCCCTTTGTTGACTTTATTCTTGTACAGGAGAACTTCAGGAATGCAACATTCCTTGGGAGCATTCCCAGCAGAAATTCCATGAATTTCTGATGTGTGCTACATCCTGAAAAGCCATTTAAGATGGATGCCTATTTCTACATTCCTTTTCCACAGAGGCCCTAGAAATAGTTGTGTCTAAAAGAACAAGTCTTATCATTTTGATACTTAAAAACAATCTATGTTGTGTCTAATTAAGAATTAGTCAGCATGTGTATATGTGATTCCCCCCCATTTCCTGCCATGTTAATATTTTATTGAAAAATGCTCTAGATTGACAGTGGAGGGCAGCAATGGACTATTAGTACACATTGGAAAGATATATTAGTAATCTACAATTAATATTTTATTTAATGGAAAAATGTAGTGCCTATAATGAACAGTTACGTATAATAGTCTTTGAATTTGGATGTGTTATTATTTCTAATATTGATCAACTTTGTAAGGTTGAAATAGTTTCCTAAGGGTCCTAGGACTTATTATTTAATTTTTTATTTTATTTATTTAGAAATTGTTAAGTACGAATAGAGGGAAGAAAAATAATGAAAATATTATTTCTTATCATTTAGCTATATCACTAAACTAGCTGAATACCTGTGCTCCACTATGAAACTATGTGATTGGGCTTGATAAATCAACACTTACAGCTTGAAAATTAATGAGTAGTTACGACCAGCCTTTCCTCTCCCCTTCTCTCCCTTAGCCTTGCTCCACAGAAGCCTCCTTTATCCTATCCCCTGCTTGCTGCTGTGAAAGTAAAACTGAAACTCCTCTCCTCTGCTTGCATTTGGAACAGATTTCTTTTCAGGTGGGGAGGGGGAGTAGAACTCCTTAGCATCAGAGGGCTGTTTGGAAAGTGAAACAGTATTTGCTGTCTGAGCAAGAAGGAGATAGGAAGGAGCCTGGCCATGACTTAGCTCAACTGTTCTGTAGTAAAGCTGCCATGCAAATGACCATATTTAGGACACTTTGCTCATTATTGTGCTGGTTGAGTTAGAAATTGCAAAGATTTAAGGGTACTTAATAATAGAGATGTCAGCCTGTACTTCAGTGATTAAAAAACTATTTAAAAACTTCAATGGTTATAAAACTATTGTACACTAGGAAATCTAATCAGAGGTCTGGACAGAATCAATAACCTGACTTAAGCCACTATTTTACTTTGGTTTTAGCTTTCATTTAGCTTAGCTGTCAATGTTGGATGCACTATACAGTAACTCTGATATGCACATTCTTCAAGCAGAGGTCCCATATTTTAAAGGTGCCATGCGTTCATTTGTTGCCTTGTTTAATCTATCCTTTGCTGTCCAGCTGATAAGGTCACAGGATCTGAACTGTCTCTTTTCTTGTAAGCTGGCCATCAGGAACTCTTAAATAGGAAGTACTAAAATGGTTCCTGTTTTGGATGTAGATTTACCTAATTCCTGACTTCCTTAGTCTGTTGTTTCTGTTATTTTCTGGCATAACTTCTGGATGCAGTGTCTAAATCTGTTAGTTACCTCATTCAGGATAGCGAGTCAGCTCGGTGTATAGTTGGCCTTTTTAACATTTGTAATATCTGTTCTCCTGCCTGCCTATCAAAGCTCAGGAGATGAAAAGGCTTCTAAATCAGCTTTAGATTCCTAAAAATATTCTACTTTTCTTTTTGACATAGCTCAGATTGTTATTGACTTTCTTTCTGGTGAATGGAAGATCTCTCTCTGCAGGTTGGAGCTCAAGATTAATATACTGAAACCTCCTTTGAATTTGGCACTGAAATGGTTTAATTGTATTATCTTTAATCTAGTGTTATACAAATACCTTTTGTTCTAAGGAATTATAAAAATTGATCACACAATAATGTATTGTTGAAGGTATATGCTTTGCCTCCCAATGTAGAAGGGCTTATCTCTGAACAAATATCAAATATAGTCCAGGACTTTAGTAAATCCTGAATTCTTGTAATATACATGCCAGTGTTGTAGGGTTCATAATGTGAGCAGCTATATTGGACAGAAGTTAGAATTAGAATTGTTGTCCTTTTTTTAACTAGCCAGAATGGTATCATTGAGCTTGTTGCAACTCCTGGTTTACCTATGGCAGTGATGGCTAACCTTTTTCTTCTTGTGTGCCAAAAATGGCAGTGCACGCATGCCAGCACACAAACACACACACACCACGCACACTGCGCATGTGCCCCCCCCAATTGGGCCATTTTTTGCCCTCCAGAGGGTTCAGGAGGCTTCCCCGAAACCTCTGGAGGGTGAAAAATGGCCCAACGGGTCTTCCATTTTGCCCGCTGATATGTTTTTCACTCTCTGGAGGCTTCCCTGAAGGCGAAAAATGAACCTATGGGCAAACTGGAAGTTTGGGAACGGACTTCTGGTTCTTGTTGGGCTGTTTTTTACCCTCCGGAGGTTTTAGGGAAGTCTCCTGAAGCTTCCGGCGGACGAAAAAAATCAAGGCCAAAAATCATGGAGCTGACAAGGCAGCGCCTCGCGTGCACTCAGAAATGGCTCCGCGTGCCATAGGTTTGCCATCACTGACCTATGTGAAACAAATACATCCCTGATGCTTTGTGTCACAGCAAACTTTTGATTTTTAGTTTAGCTGCTGGTGTTGCTAGGAAGAATGAAGATGGCTAAAAATAGGCTAAATGCAAAAACTCAGCAAATCACAGATTGCTATAATTCTGGTTTAGCATGACGTGCAGTGAAATGTGTGTGTGTGTGTGTGTGTGACTAGCAATACCCACAAACTTTATTTTAAAAGTGATTGCAAAACAGTGGGATCTTTCATTAAGAAAGAGTCAACATAAATAGAAATTGGGGGGACAGACTAAAAAGGTAGTTGTCCACAGAATTTTTAATTAACTTTTATAATTAAATATATTTCAACATTTTTACTTTTTGCCTTTCATCCCAAGAACACTGTTAAGAATCTTAAGTTTAGTATGGTAGCTTTTGATTACCTTGGAGTCTTACAGAAAATCCCCCATTCTGGGCTAATTTTCACAGAAAAAGAAATCATAAAAATCCTGGCCACAGAAAATTGTTGTTGTTTTTTGTTGCTTGTGGTGAGGAGCACTATTCTGCATTCCATAAAAATGAAGGAAATGGAAAAATGACAGGAGGCTGAATTTTTCCTCAAGCAGATAAAATGTAGAAAAACACTGTTATAAGATCATACTACTGTAGCTATTTCTCCCCGTATTCCACTTTGCATGAGATGCTAGTATAAAGTTACTTTGGAGACAGAAGTGGGAGGGAGCCATAAGGTATCCCATGCAATTGCCGTAGGATGGCTCATTCTAAACATGTGAGACATTGTTTATTGTTCTGGGATTGATGTTTCATGCCGCAGTTATTAACCACGCCTGGGAATTTCTTCCATCTAAGGCAAATTTCTGAATCAGCATCTGGTTGTCTAGAAGCCAGTTCTTCCCTCCACCCCGGCCTATGTTGTTGTTTTTTTTCTTTAGCTGATCATTGATGAAGAATGATTGCTTAAGAATTTTGCTCAGAAACAAGTTTGGGATATTTTTAATCGGCCCAATGCTTGAATTCACCAACTTTACATATATGCTAAAAGTAGCAGAAAAGAGATTACTTATCTCACATTGCTAAAGTGGGCATACTTTTTAACTTTGGTTGTTCCAAAAAGGTACAACTGGAATAGTAACTACTGGTATTAATTGTAGTTAACTTGTGATCTGTTTGTTTTATCAGCTTCTCTTGCTACTTTTCTTCGTTTCTTCCAAATGCTATTTCTCCCTGGAGAATCTGCCTGGATTTGAATACCTTTGGGAGACATTAATTTCTGTTACACTACAATTAGTGGCATGTTTGTAAAACTTTGGGAAAGAATCTTCATGATAGGTGTCCTCAGTATACCTTGTCAGTCTAAGTCAGTATTTCTCAATATTCACAAATTATGGATATGTGGACTTCAACTCTCAAAATTCCCTAGCTAGCAGAGGATGTCAAAATCATGTTGTCACGTTGTCGTCACATGACGTATCGCGATTTCCCCCCCCTTCGTTAAACCGGGGGTAGGCGTGGCCAGCACATGACCATCCGGCCCACGGGCTGCAGGTTTTGACACCCCTGCTAGCTAGCATGCTGGTTGGGGAATTCTGGGAGCTGAAATCCACATGTCTTTAATTACTGAGAAACCCTGGTCTAGGTATAGTTTACTCTCTATTACCAGATTCTGTGCATTATTGTAAAAGGATATCATCTTGGCGGCATTTCTCCAAAGTTACTTTACGAATATATCTTTTACATAGTTTTTCTAATACTTCTAAAAATGTTCCTCTTACAAGAAAATCTAAAGTTCTACTTGAAAGAGAATAATCAGTTTAATAAATCTAATAAAAATGTGGACAGCCCTGGCTTTAAATTTTCACAAGGTCTAGGGTAGAAATCATTTTTTCCAGAGTGGAATAACATATGGAATAAAGTATTTCTATATTAAACTACTGTTTAATACTGTTTAATCTTCCGTTGAAGTAGTAAATATCCAATACATTAGCAGCTTCAAAGTTCTGCAATGTTTGCAAATTCTTCATCTGTAAGTGCAATTGTGCATTTCTTTCCTTTTTTCCCCTGTTAAGTAGATCAGTAATTTGGTTTAAACGAATTATTGATATCAAGAACCTGATAACTTTTTATTCAGAGAATGTACTGAATGAGATAATTTGGGGGAAAACTCTGCATAAAATTTAAAGGCATCCTAATTTTTTTAAACAACAGACTGCATTGGTTTTGCGACATCAATACTATTTTTATATTTTGTTAAGATTTATGTTATTCAAAAATATGTAAAAATTTGTTTGCACCAATTATAGCTGGCAAACAGTCTTCAATGTTGCTGAGCAGACATGCCATCAAAATAATTGCTTACTTAGAATTGCTTACCTTTTAAGTAAGATTGCACGATTGAACAATCATTGCTTTTGTTTTGTTTTCTTTTCTTTTATTGACTTGGGCCAGTAATAATTTTACCAATATGGATGAAAACATGAAGGATATGTCAAGTCTACCACTAAGCATTGACTATAATACTAATATCCCATGAGAAATGTGCCTCGAGCTGTTAGCAGCACAACATGAAATTCAGAAATATATCCCTTAACATTTTATAATATAGTCATGATGGGTTGTAAAATACACTGTGATAGCCCTATTTCATTAAAAAAAAAAAAGATTGCAGCAATTGAGAAATTATATATACATCATTATGTAGTTTGGATGTGATACACGAAGCAATAGGAAGTTATTTTTCAGAGACTTCATAACCTGTCAGATCATTAGACCACCTAACACACACAGTAATCAGTCTAACTGTAGTTGAAAGTTATAGGCACTGTTCTTAACCTTGCCCTCAAACATGGAATCTTCTTAAGACAAAATATTTACTCTGTCACTGAGCTATAGATCTTCCCGGGAATTCTTTTATAAATAGGGTAATAGAATTTCATAAATGTAAACTGTAGCATATGAAAAGTTCTTGTACAAGTAAAGTATGGTAAAGAGTACCAAAAATAGAATAAATACATTTAGGGAGACATTCTTATAATTTCAGTGGCACTTCTAAATCAATGTGTATATGTAGAATTGTAATCTTTCTCTAGGTAACTAGTCTTTATATTTTCATCATTTAATCTGTCATAATCCTAATAATATTAATTGAACAAAGCACAGAACATGCATTAGCCATGTTACGTAATTACATTATATTATTCTTGTGCATGTATTTTAATAGTCTTTTTCTTGTAACTTATAATATTTTGATTTCTAATAGTACATTCTGTCGGGGTCTGATGACTTCAATTTATACATGTGGAGAATTCCTCCAGATCCTGAAGCTGGTGAGTGTATGGAATCTACTGAACTTATTCCCAATAAAATGTAAGGAATGTTGTATTTTGGAATTAATGTATAACATGGAAGATTGATAAGAAAATTATCCAATGAGGTGGTTGTTGAAATAATTTCTTATTCTAAAATGCAATAAAATGGAAGGAGTTCCTTTAAAAGTCATATGGAGCATTTTATTTTCCTTGGTAAACCTTAATAAATACCTTTTCACTTCCACAGTCAAAATAGCATATCTACAATCTGCAGTTTGTTTGGACTTGTTTTCATTCTAACAAGTTCTTAATCTACAGTTAAACATCAGTTAAACCAAATGGGTTGTACCATTTGATATTCTTTTTGTACTCTGAGGAAGCAACATGACTAATAATATCCAGGATAGTTTTGAGATAAAAATCTAGCACTCCCCCGGGGCATTGAAGCTTTATGTTTTCCTTTGATCAGACTGATCAAATAATATTATGTTATATTAACCACAAATGATCTGGATTTGGGGCAGCAACATTTTTTTAAAAATCTGAAATTAGTAATTGCTTTAAGGTCAAGAACTTCTGCTGACATTTTCTTTTGCTAACTATTTGTACAAATACAAATTTAGAAGGATATACAGTATCTCCCATACTACTGAAGATTTTGATCAGGTGACCTATATGTTCTGTTGCAGACCATTGCTGGAATCCTTCAGGATCTTTGTTTTCCCTTACAGTTCTTTTAGTCAAAGAAGATTAATATGATTCTTCAGAACCGCAGAGGATGTTTCCATATAGAGAATTGTTCTGTTTAATGCAGGATGTATTGCTGTCTTAATACCTACTTGCTGCATTTGTATTGCTCTGCTTTTTTCTTTTGTGCTCCTGTTTCCATATTTTTTGCTTGCTGATGTTCCATACTTATAAATAATCCCAGGCGTTTTGAAGTCTACCTTGTACATTTAAATTTCAAACTGTGTTCAAACTGTCTTCTCAGTTTCAACTTCTTAATTTGAACTACTGACAGGAATATGCTATGGCCTATTGTGGCCTCATTATTAAACTAACCAACATTCTGGAACTTGTTTTAATTTCTTTGTGCAGTATTTTTCTTCTCTTTCCTTAGCCCCACTCATTTTTGGCAGGAAAAGCAAAGGTTAAAGTTTGGGTTTTCACATGATTCCAAAGTGACTGTTATGTGCTTCAAACAATTTATTATGGTGGCTCCCAGGGTCCTAAATTGTTAGACTGCTGTTTGCTTTTAATGCATAGTATTAAAATGCAGTATTTTGGTGTTCAGAACTTTTCTAATTGCTTATCTTGTTACTGGTAAAACCATGCTGTAAACTAGGATGACATTCATCCTTTCTATAATTACAGATTGTCCTTGACTTACAACAGTTCATTTAGTGACCATTCAAAGTTACAACAACATTGAAAAAAGTGACTTATGATTATTTTTCACCAACTTTGCAGCATCCTCATGATCATGTGATCAAAATTCAGATGCTTAGAAACTGGTTCATATTTATGACAGTTGCTGTGTCCCAAGGTCATGCGATCACCTTTTGTGACCTTCCGGCAAGCAAAGTCAGTGGGGAAGCCAGATTCACTTAACAACTGAGTTACTAACTTATCAACTGCAGCGATTCCCTTAACAACTGAGGCAAGAAAGGCTGTAAAATGGGGGGAAACTCACTTAACAAATGTCTTACTTAGCAACAAAAGTTTTGGGCTCAATTGTCATAAGTCAAGAACTACATATAGTAAGTTGAAAATGAGTTGTTCATTCTTGGCTGAACTTTGCAGCATGTTCTTTAGTCATTTCTCTTAACTAAATTGCTGAAGCAAATGTGTTGGTTCTGAATATTTCCAAAGGATAATATCCGGGAACTGAGGCAGAATGTAGCTTGAAAAAAATTTAATCTTGTCATTTGCCATGGCAACATGATAGTGTTATGGCACCCCAGTCCCTTTCAAGGTTATCACATGTTGTAGTGCCTCCTTATATTAAGAGGGCATATTCCACTGGCAATACAATCAAGCTTATTTTTATAAAGTCACCGAGTTCTGCCTTTTCTTTCTTTCCAGGTGAAATTGGCAGAGTTGTTAATGGGGCCTTTATGGTGCTGAAAGGTCACCGTTCAATTGTAAACCAAGTCCGATTTAATCCTCACACGTATATGATATGCTCTTCTGGTGTGGAAAAAATTATAAAGGTGAGTTTGTGGTGGTTTACTTTTTCCCCATGGCCCTGATTTTTAGGTTTTTGTTTTTTTTAATTGGTTAAGCTTTAAGTAGCAGGAGAGACATGTTATGGGACCTGTCTACAAAAGAGTGTTATCTGATGGATCCCAGAAAAAGAGACATTTCTTCAATGGCATCCATCTTGTTGAATATCATCCCCCTGGACCTTACATTGAATCTGACCCTCCCAGCCTCTAGAAAGGCCCTGAAGACAGAGCTCTGTTGCCATGCCTGGAGGTTCAGCAATGGTGGGCTAGTTTTTGTTGAGCTGATATAAGGTGAATTCAGCCACAGATTCTAATTTTCTGTTGTTGTTTTTTAAATTGATTGTGGGTAGTTTTTATATGTTTCAATATTAGTTTTTAATTTGTTTTTAGCCTATAATTTTAGATGTAAGCTACCCAAAGTTGTTTAGATAAGATAGAAGCCATACAAATCAAATCAATAGTAATAAAAATGATGGTCATTATTTTGTTTTTATAATTGGTGGGTTTTTATTATTTCTATATATTGTTTTAGCTGTTAAAAAGAGGGCATAAGATATTCTAAACAAATAAGCACTTTTCACTAAACAAATATAAGCAACCCATAATGGGCGAAACTGCTTGTGACGTCTCTAGGTGTTTATTGCTCAACTGTAAGCTATCATTTCTCCCTATATATTTAGTAAAAAGCAAAAAGGTTGATATATGAAATGTTAATAATTCAGAAGTATTCAGAATTTGGGTAGATTTGCACTCCCCTTGAAAGAGCAGATCCTCCTGGATCCTTAATGATAACTAGATAATAAGCTTTGCACAATTACATAACTACAGCATATCAATGCCTATAGAGATTCTCAGTCATCCAGGTCATGGTTGTCCCAAAGATGCTTTTTCAAGAGGCAACTGAAAGGAAATCCAGAAAGTCCAGTTGCCTCTTGAAAAATCACCTTGGTAGAGTATATCAACATTAATGATGGTAATCCAAGTGTTAACATATCCTATCCCAGTGATGGTGAACC
>JANHFT010005099.1:92582-112949 GCA_032467955.1 Pseudoxenodon macrops
AACACCAAAAATAATATACAGGGAAGCCTCCTGAACCCTCTGGAGGGTGAAAAATGGCCCAATGGGAGGGGGGCGCATGCGCAGTGCAGCGTGCGTGGGGGGGTTGTGTGCTGGCACGCGTGCGCTAGCTCGCACGCTGCCATTTTGGCACGCAAGAAAAAGGTTAGCCATCACTGTCTATCCTGACTGATGTAACATCCTTTTCATGTGACTATCCTTGGAAACTGTCAAGAATTTGCAATTATTGAAAAATGTGCAATCATCACAAATGCTAGTGCTGTACTGGTGCGAAATGCAGGGATCAAATAATGGCTGTACCCATAGATCTGGGCTGTTGGCAGATTTCTGCTAAGCACAGTTTAAAAAATTTATGCTGATCTTTTAAATAGCTTAGGAGCTGACTTTCTAAAGGACTGTCTCATTCTCCTTCTATGAACCAGCCTCCTTATTAGTTTAGCAGGAGAGACCCTTTTGAAGGTAAAGCCATTGCCAGAGGCTCATCTACCAGGTACAGAGAAGAACAGCTTCTCCTAATGTGCCTCTCAGGCTATGGAATATGCTCCTCAGAGAGGTATAGCTATCATTCTCCAAGTATTTTAAAAAAAATGGAACGTGCATTTCTTTCAGTAAGATTGTAATCACTAATTTATTTTTAATTTTACTGGTTTTATCATAACCATTCTAGATGTATTCTAACTGTAAGCTGCCATGCGTGTTTATATGAGTAAAACATGGATTATAAAACAAATACTGCAAACTATCTGAGCCAATAGACTAGAATAGAATAACTTTATTGTCACTTTGAATGAACACTAATCCACATTTGTTCAAATGAAATTTTGTTGCATACAGCTCTCAAAAGGTCATTAAACTAAATACACTCTGCTGTATTTTCTGTGCTTGGAACAAGTCAGTACTGTACAGCATTGGTTCTACAGACTTATCTTTAGCTTCCTTCAAGGGGTTTAGAATCAGTCTCATTTTGACAAATCTGAGTCATATGTCACAGGCATTTTGAGAATGAGTCATCCAGTGAGCTTCAGGGTAGGTAATTCTTACTCTTACCTATCTACGTCCAGCACTCAAACTGTCATGATTTATGCTGAGTTGAGGAAAGACAGCCTTGTATTCCTGTCTGAATTCTGCCAAGCAAGTCTTCTGACTAAGATCCGTATGAATTAATTTAAATTAATTTCTGTTTCCTAATTTCTAGACAAGTTTCAAAACTCTATTTAGAGCCATTTTACTGAGGTCATTTTGGCTTAAACTGCAGTCAATTACAAACTCTAGTCTGTCTGTTTGGTTTCTTCTAGCTTATTACTCATAGTTGCATATTTTATAATTTTATTTTTTTGGTGGAGCACGGATTCTTGAAGAAAGTATATTGCATAGCATTTTATTTCCCAAAATAATTATGTTTCTATCAATTTTTATCAAAGGAAAAATGTGACCTTAAAATGTGACCTATTGAATACTGGATACTGTCCATTGGGATGATTCATTTCGGAATCTTTTGTGCATGAATGTACTTGATGTAAGACAGGAGTTCTAACATGAGGTCAATGAATAGATTTCGAGGGATCCATGAACTTAGATGGAAAAAAGATTGCAACTTTGTTTTCAATAACCTCTGACTAAAATTTAGCTTTTCATTTAATAATACATACTAGCAAGAAAGTAATGTAGGGATTCTAGACTCCAAAAATGTCTGTGGATTTCAAGTAACCCCACTGCTTAAATTATTATACCTTAAAAAGTTTATTGTCTTGTCATTGATTTAACTGACTAATAAAAAAGCACAAATTACTATATTACATATTTGTTAGGATAGGTTAGGGTAGGGTAGAATAGGATAGAATAGGATAGAGGATAGAACAGAATAGAAAACTTTATTTGGCCAAGTGTGATTAGACACAGAAGGAATTTGTCTCTGGTGCACATGCAGGGCAACAGAATAATAATAATAATTGTCAGAATAATGGCAATAAGAGGGGGGATTAAAGAAGATAATTAGGATAAATGATAATATTATAGCCATACTACATAGATAAATAGACATAGACATTAGACAGTACTTATGAGAATTAGGTGTTCAGATTGATGGTGCGAGGGTAAAAAACTGTCCCTGTGTCTAGTTAGTTCGTCATGCAGTGCCCTGTAACGTCATTCCAAGAGGAGGATTTGAAACCGTTTATGTCCACGATGTGAGGTATCTGTAGCTATCTTCTCAGCCCTCCTTCTGACCCACTCAATATAATGGTCTTCTATGTAAGGCAGGCTGGTTGCAACTGTTCTTTCTGAAGTCTTAGCTATCTGTTGGAGTCTGTACATGTCCTGTTTGGTTGCTGCATCAAACCAGGCACTTGTAGAAGTACAAATGAAATGCTAAATAATTCCACTGTATAACTATCAACAGCTCATGGGGCAGTATGAACTTCCTGAGTTGACACAGGAAGAACATTCTTTGTTTTGCCTTTTTATGATGGTTTTAATATTAAATGTTCATTTCATGTCCTGGGAATTATAGAACCCAAAAACCTGAAGGACTCTATTGCTTTTTTGTATCTGAGCACAATTGGTTTCTGGACAAATCTATATATAATTTATTTTATGTGTTTAAATCCATTTTTCTCAGAAGGAGTCAATAGGTCTCACCAGACTCTTACCCTGTTGTCCATGTTACAAAAAGGTTAAAAACGAATGCACAAAAAACATCTTCTATTGCTTTTGTTGCAGCCTATCACTATTTGGGGGCTGTTCTCAATCTGCTAGATAATTACTTTGAAAAAGGAATTTCTTTAGGTTCCCAGCATGTATGTGATGAAACATAACTATGTTTCTGATTTATAAACTAATTAACCATGTGAAATAAACCCTTTAATAATAGAAACTTTATTATTATCACTTTTCAGACAAAATACCTCAATTATTAGTGCCTGTCAAATTTCTATACTAATCTACTCTAACAGAGGAAAGTGTGGCCTATTCTTTTATAACTTCTCCATCACCTAAGGTCCAAAGATGAGGCCTTTCTACCACCTTTTGATATTTTTTTTTAATGTTACATATATATCCCACTCCTTACCTTTTACTTTGCCAGTGAGCATCATAATATTATACAGATCACAGAAAAGGAGTAGGAGATATTAAAGCAAATAAATTAAAGACCTGAGATAAGGGGGGAAAAGAAATATAGCTAAATCTAGTTTACACCAGGATTTTTCACAATTGTAATAATTTTTTCCTAAGCAAATCTATCTAGAGCTTATGTTTCATTTTAGACCGCATATTAATGTAGGTTTGTTTCAATCTAATGTGAAAGAAAAGAAAAGAAAGTTAAGTTCTTGCCCTGTTTGACTTTGAATAATAAATTTGGTTTGGCTTGATGGAAGCGTTTTTCTAAAACAAAAATTGTCAGTGAAAGGCAATATTTTCAGAAGAGCTTTGAAATAAAATGGAGTATGCAGCAAACAGCAAAGAAGACCATAGATAACTTTTCATGCAGACCAATATTGCTGAGGAATTTAATCTATTAAGAAAAACTGGTTTTAAGTTGGAAAAGGTTGATGGCAGGAGGGCAGTGTTGAACTGAATATTGATGCCAATGGTAACTTGTCAATTGCATAGAAGGAAAAAGGCTGAAGTATTGCTAATGTATATTTTAATGAGAATCAAAATATTCATAGACCTTTGTTTCTATGGAGATAACTATAGAGATAGGCTATCTATCTCTGCTTTAGAGTAGGGGATTATCTAATGTGTACCACATTAGTTCTAACTATAAATACTTGCAGCAATTTTATTGCTTCTAATATGTAAAAGTAATCTGAGGATTTCATTCATTATGGAGATGCTATGTTAGACTTTATTTCTGATTAACAATTTCAAAATCTACGCCAAATGTAATTTAGTAATTCTAAGTAATACATTTATTGTACAAAATTCTACTTCCTGAGTTAAGATTTTTAAAGAGATTTTTGTGATTTAGATTACTGTGACAAAATAAAACATAAAGAAAGAAAGGATATAAAGTTATAAAATAAAGGTTTTATTTTATAATAGCCATGAAAGTAATAGTTGCAGAGTTACCATAGTAAAATTTCTCCTCCTTGAAGCTGAAGAAATGCCCAATACATTTCTCAACTAACAATATTTATTTCATTTTTCATTTTGTAGTATAGGAATATCTACAATTGCTAAATGAAGTATTATATGTAATCTCATAAAGCATAGTGGCATATTTCTTCATCCAAATAATGTAGTTT
The DNA here is from genome assembly GCA_032467955.1 of Pseudoxenodon macrops. Taxonomy (NCBI): domain Eukaryota; kingdom Metazoa; phylum Chordata; class Lepidosauria; order Squamata; family Pseudoxenodontidae; genus Pseudoxenodon; species Pseudoxenodon macrops. The sequence goes on from JANHFT010005099.1 coordinate 96,848, forward strand.
CCTGGGAAACCAGTATCTTGGTTTGTGCCTAAATTTTTACACCGAACACAGCTAGGCATTTTTAGCCATCCCTTCTGCACTCTTCCCCACCCCCACCCTGTCCCACCAGTAGACACATATTGCATAAAAATAGAGCACTGCAGTCTGGTGTTTCTTTTCTAGTTTAGGGCATTTTTATGAGTTGTGAATCCTCCAGTTCAGGTGGGGGGAAATCTTTTATCTGAATGCCCTTATAGAATGGAATTAAAGTAAGTGTTCTAACACTCACATCCTACTGGTTCTAACCGGTTCTTTAGAACCGTTAGTAGCTCGGCGATAACACCACGGAGCCGGTTCCATCGGTGTCTCCGTGGGTGCCGCCATCTTGGATTTTGCTTATGTACAGAAGATCCACAACCCAACACTGCTCACATCAGTAGCATTTCTCTAAAATCGTTATAATATAAATATACAAGTTGCATATTTATTTTTTTAATATCTTGACATTGTGTGTGGTAAGGGTATAAAGTGACTTTTTCTGTTTGTTTATAGATTTGGAGCCCTTATCGACAACCTGGTGGTACAGGAGATCTTGATGGTAAAATTGAAGATGATTCACGTTGTCTCTATACACATGAGGAGTACATTAATCTTGTATTGAACAGTGGCAGCGGCCTGTCTCATGATTATGCCAATCAGTCAGTCCAAGAGGACCCACGAATGATGGCCTTCTTTGACTCCTTGGTCCGCCGAGAGATTGAGGGGTGGAGCTCTGACTCTGACAGTGACCTCAGTGAAAGTACTATCCTGCAGCTCCATGCTGGAGTAAGTGAACGCTCTGGCTATAGTGAATCTGAGTCCTCTACTTCTCTGCATCACTCCCCACCTCATATGATAGAAGAATCTGATGAACCTGCCTATAACTTGGGAACTTTGAGGTCCACTGAATCTCCATCACCCAGAGAAGCTGCAGCTTCTCGTCAGCAACGGTTATCTGCACTTAGGAGATATCAAGACAAACGCCTCCTAGCCCTTTCCAATGAATCTGATTCTGATGAAAACACCTGTGAGACCGAGCTGGATGCTGATCTTTTCCCAAGACCAAGGTCACCTAGTCCTGAAGAGAATGACTCAAGCAGCTCCAGCAGTAGCAGCAGCAGCACAGAAGATGATGACGAATTGAATGACAGACGTGCCTTAACCAGGCAGCGCAATGCTCAGAGACGTAGACAAAGACAAAAGCCACAAAAGGAAGAAAGGACTAACGCAAATGCAGGAAACACAAGTACCTGTGTAGGTGAAGACCTTTATGATTATCCCCAAATCAAAGTGGATGATCTCTCTGCTTCTCCAGCTTCATCGCCTGAAAGAAGTGCTGGAAACGCAGAGGTCCGTAAAGAGAAGGTTTTTCCTTGCTCTGAGAGTGAATCGGTAGATAGGAAGCTCTATAAAGCTTTTCGTTGGCTTCACTACATGTCTTATGCGGCTAATAAAGATGGTGAATCTTCATGTGGAGGTGGAGAAAGTGAAGGAAGACCAGGAACTAGTAGAAAAGCTCTTAGCAGTCAAGATTCTTCTGCTGCTGAAAGCTATAACAAAGACATTTTCAAGGATTGTAACCCGGCAGAAACTTCTAGAAATGTTCAAGAACATGAATGTGATAATCAACGACAGGTGGAAAGCCAGGAAACCCCAGCCCAGGATACTGGTAGTAGTGGATCTATAGAGCATTCTTTTGAAGCCAAGAAGCTCAATGGAAAAGCCATTTGCAAAGAAAGAGTTAGTTGCACTGAGGAGTCATGCAATCAACCTTCAGGATTTGTGGAACAGAAAAATAGCCAGAATTGTCAAACAACATCCAGCCACATCCCGCTGGCTGTTTCTAAGGATTCATTTTCTACTCCTGCCAATGGTAACACACCTGGAAATTTATCTAGAAACCAAACAGATGACAATGAGGATAGGAACACTGACAATTCCTGTACAAACTACAGTAATGGCCATATACACTCTCGTTCTCCTTACCTTAATAATGGACAGAATTTTGGAGAGCAGGAGGTTCTGGGTCAAGGAAGACAATTACACTTAAATGTTGATAAAGGCAGCAGCTTTGTGCAGACGTGCACATCGTTGCACAAGGAATGCTGCCTGTCCGCAACAGACTCTTCCAGTCAGAGCATGGGCGTGAAAGAGGAGGTTGCTGAATTGCATCCCGCAGACAGTGATGGCTCACAAAACCATGGACGCCAGAAAAGGCACAGAGCGGAGTTTGAAGACACAGATTCTGAGAGGTCTTCCTCAGAAAAGAAGTTGAAAACACACACAGTCTGGTTCTGAAATGTTGCATTTCCAACTCTTCATTCCATTCTTCAGTGGGTCTGTTTTAAATTGACAGGGGCTATGTTGTATAAAAATCTAATCAACTTCTTTAAAATAAGACTGAGTATAGTGTACCCTTACAAGGTTTTGCTCAAGTAAACACTGATTCAGACAGTTGACTTTTTCTTGTGTGATGTGTGGTGTTTGTTCAGCCAGCTACTTAAAGTAGCTCTTGTACATCTTATTCTAAAAATATAATTCTTAGAGTGTTAATACTGTGGGGGTGGGTGGGTTTCAGTCTGAGTTGAATGATAGGCAAATGACATCCTACAAATGATGCTTTTTGGAGCATGGTTTCTGTTTAAGAAAACAGACAGATTTGGATGCAGCCTTTAAAACCTCTCATGCTTCTGAAATCTTAAAAGAGTTTAGTACGGAAGCAACCTCATGGTTTATGTATGTGAAGTAACATCAACAGCTGTTATGAACTTGTAATCCATTACTCATATATGAGGTTTTGTTTGAACTAGAGACTGTTAAGGTAGCATCCATAATTATCTTTCTTTTTTTGTCTCTCAAACTAACTTTCTCCCGTTCTATAATAACAACAATAACCATGTTGAATGGATTGGGAAGTAGATTCACTTCCAGTCGAAATTTGTTGCGGTATGATCCAGAAGGAGCTATTGCAATTTTTGACTTCCCCAGACTATAATCTAATTGCAAAATAGTTTTTTTAATCTCTGTGACATTAACAGCAGAGCCTAGAGAAGATGGTTAGTCATTTCAGAGGAGGAGAAAGATGCATAATGGTGTACCTAACAGAGTTTGAACTGATTCTTGAGATTTGATTTTTTTTTTTCCTTCATTAAAAAAAAAATCCGAACTGGTCTTATTCAGAACAGTTGCCTGATTTGGGACACCGTTGTTTTACAGTCTTGCACTATATTACACACAGTGCAGATTGATGTATGGTTTCAAATTAAACGAATATTTTTGTCTGTATGGCCTATCTTTGTGTTTTATAGTAAATTTAGAGTGGATATATTTTTATAATAGTTGTATACTGAAGGGAAGAGAGGTTTAGTAAATTCTTCTGGGACACCAATTAAATCATTTTCTTTGTCAGCCGGCTTTTACATGTTACTTAATTATGCTGGCTGATACAATCATAATCAGATGAGTGGAAGGCATGTGTGTATTTCCCAAGTTACTGTTGGGATGTGCAGTTCACTTATGGAGGGATACCAGCCTCTTCAGTCTGAAATTTGCTCTTTCCAAAATAGGTATTCACCCTGTTACACACTTGCTGTTTGCAAAAGATAGAGAGGTGGGAATAATTTTAGTATGAATCCTATTTCCACATGCCCTATATATTTATACATCTATTGCATTTATCTTTTGTTTATATCTTTGAATATATTCAACCATTTTGGAAAAGATACCTGTGTCATTTTTTAAGGCACTCATGAGCCCATCAACTGATTCAGAGCTATTAGTCATGTCTTTATTCGCCATCCACCCCAAAAAAGCAAAACCATCACCCACTCTTATTCATCTTTTACTTCTTGCAAGTCCCACCGAGTTTACCTCAATTTACTTGCATGGAAGCTTCTGTAGAATTGCAAGGCCCAGTATGATGTACAGGAAATATACTGTTCTGCTAGATTATGCTAGACTAAGACAACCACTGAAGTGAAAATAACAACTAACTAATGTTCTTATTCCCAAAGATCAGAGGTAGTCAAATTTTGGGAACACAAGCATATATATTGAATTTGGGAAGCATTTTGTGAAGGCTATCCCAAAATGACTGGCATGACAGAACTATTCCCATTATTTTTTTTAAAAAACCCACTCTTTCCTGTGATGAACATAGCAGCCATAATACATACATTTAATAGATATAAATTGAATGACTTTATTTGCTTTTGAGAAAACAACGGACTGATCCCAGCCACCCTATCTAAACAGCTCTCTACTAATTAAGCTTGTGTTTTCTTTTTTGGCACAGCAGTCATACTTACAAATGAAATATGGCATCCAGGCATTCATCATTTTCACCTTTTCAAAGCCTGCCTATAGGCCGTATGGAGTAGGGGATGGGGAGGAGGAACAGAAGCATTCTTGGAAATAAAGCTGATGTTCTCTGGCTGACACTTTGAATTACAACATGCTCTTTTCAATTTATTTTGTAATAAAATGTTTGTTTTTTTTAAATTAGGAGAAATGGGGAACCTAGTAACCAGAAGGGAAGTTTCCATGAGTAGATTGGTGCTATAAGCTTTATTCTACTTACCCACCCACCTCTGGGAACTTTCTAGATTGCTGGATCATTGCTATGGACGTAAACCAAGGGATGTTACCAGAATAAAATGAAATGCCAAATGTTCCATGTATGTATTGAAGTTACTGTGCTAAGAATGAGAATAAAAATGCTAAATTGTTGGACCTTTGGGAAAAAAATCAATTAAAAACGAAATGCTTCTGCAAACCTATGAACTGATGTTTAACATTTCATGCAATGTACCTCTTTCCAAGGGTAATGAAAACTTGGTCTGCTTAGGTACTCCTGCAATAGACAGCTGTTCAGCCAAAAACCCTGAAGTACAAAAGGTATCGAGAATATACCCTAGTTCAAGTATCTATATTTATTAGTAAAACAAATAATAAGTTGTATTTAAGGATATATGAATAGGGAATTTCTCCTCCTTTTAGAAATACAAGAATGGTGAAATTTGATATTTCATTTGAAAAAGCAACTGTTCACCCTATTATTTGATAGCATTAGTAAATAGCTTGATACTAAATTTCTAATCAATAAGATTACAAACTAAGTTATCCTTTTGGTAGCAATTCAATTTCAATTCAATTTATTACAGTCTTAGACCAGAGACCAGAACAAATAAAAACACTCAGTATATATATACAATTTAAAAATCTAGTATAAAATAACAACAATTAAAATCTATAATAAAATTCAGTCTCAATTATACATGGTCTGATTATGCTGCAGTTGCAATCCATAAACTCTGTGGCCCGTTATAGGTTCAATGCTAAAAGGGAAAGGGCTTAGCACTGCAAGGCATTTGCCACAGTTGTTATATAATATCACTATGGTGGAGAAGGCACGTGTTTGCTGCGCAGAATCTGACCACCTGCGCTGTAGTTATGGACTGTTCATCCTTAAGAAGCCACTGAGGATAGGTAGTGTCGGAATGGCCAGGATACTTAGCAGTTATTGGCAGAATATGTTTTTTCCTAATCTCTGTATGAAAGGAATGTCTAAGGAACATGTGACCCACAGTCTCCACCTCTCCTGAGACGCAGGAACAGAGTCTATCTGTCAATGGTATCCTTTTATACTTGCCATACAGGATGGCCGATGGAAGCGCATGGCACATTGTGAGCAAAAATGCTTTCCAGTGGTTTGCTGTGTCCAACTCACAAGATAGCTGGCAGGAACAACAAGACATCTAATGGCATCTGGAGTCAGAAACAGCGGAGATTTCCCTGAGTCCTCCTGCCTCTCGATGTCCTCCATCCTTTGTTGCAAGATTTGTCTTGCTAGGTCATAGTCCATCTTGACTATTAAAACTGGGGAGAAGCCTAGTTTGGAAAGATTGGATTCGACAGCCTTGATCCATGATGAGGAGAATTTGTCTTGGAGGATTAATGGAGAAAGAAATTAAGCTTTAGCCAGCCAGAGATTCTTCCTTCAACTTTTGTCAATCCTGTCTCCAGGTGCAGAAATGCATTTGAGATGCAACACGGCATCTGGAGAATTGATCTAATGAATTTGGATCGAACTTTTTCTAATGGTGTAAAACATGAAGCTGACAGTCCGAGCAAGGTCTCATAAAGAAGCTGTGCTAGCAACTTGGCCACAAAAAACTCAATAGCAGCAGGGACATAATATGTTGAAAATTTTGTGTTGAAAAATTTAAAAATGGTGCTCACTGATCTTTGGCCCAAGGCAGCTGCATGTTTTCCATATTCTTTTCTTGAACCATTGGCCTAAATGATCACCCCCAGGTATTTGAAGGTGGTTACCTGCTCTATTTTGTGGCCATTTAGATACCATGAATAAAGTTTTGGCCTTTTTGCAAAGGCCATGATCTTTGTTTTCTCATATTTATGTCCAGTTTATTGTAATTACAGTACTGGAGAAGGGCTCGCAAGGCTCTTTTAAGGCCTATTGGTGTCCTGGAGAGGATCACAGTGTCATCTGCATAGAGCAGGAGGGTGATGCTTCAGTCACCTGTTTTTGGGTGATTTGGTTTGTTTAGCCATTTTACCATGTCATTTATGTAAAAGTTGGAAAGCAGGGAGACCAAAATGCACCATTTAACCCCCTTTTGAGTTTTAATCTTTGCATATTACCCCTCACCTTGAGGGATGTTTTAGTATGTAATAGATGAAGAAGCCTGTGGCCAATTGAGGCAGCTTGTTGTCGGCCCCTCTTTTAGATCATCAAATCTTTGAATAATATTAAGTTGCTCAGGTTCCGGCAATGCACTGAATAGGTCAATCAGCATTTCTTCTGGAACATCGTCAGCAGTTTCTGCAGCTGTATACACAGTTTGTATATTCCCTTCTCAGGGTCAATTCAGCTGCAGCAGCCTCAGTATGAGGACTGTTGCAGCCTGGATTTAAAGCAATAGTTCCCTCTTGTTTCACTGTTTGAAACACTGTTTCAGGAGTGGACACACTTTATCTGAGCAAAAAAACCATATTGGAAATATTGAAAAGATGCCCAGAAAGGGCTTCATTCTAAAGAGCATAATAGGAATTATCATACATTGTCTTCTCGCTGGCAGACACTTTGTGTGTAGTAGATCTTACAGAGTGAATTCACAGTGGAGCAGCTGGCTCCAGGACAGCCTAACAGTTTCTCTATCACTCCAATGCCGTCCATTCATTCTGTTGTCATAAATTTGCAAGGTAACCCGGTTAGTTTGCAGACTGTAGTTATATTGGTAATCTCTTAGGTCTTTACCTGATTGTTTTCTTTATGAGTGTTCACATTTTTGGAAGGAAGACAAGGGCCTTCTCTACTTTCATTTCCTGAATTAGCCATCCCATTTCTGTCTATGGTTGTCCTCCTAAGTCCTTCTGCAGTATTTGGGTGGCTCTTAACAAACTTTGCAAAAGATTCTTTCAGGCAGTCAACCTTGTTTATGGCAATTATCTCTGAGGGGAGGGGATGTGTTGGATCACCCTACCTTCTAACTCTATTGAATCCAGCCACTAAGATGAGTTGACAGCATGTCTAAAATGGATAGTATTTGTTAATTGACAACAGCAGTTATCTCTGTTTACTGTTAGCTCAACAGAACATTTTTTTAATTAAATGTTAGTTTTGTGTTAAACATATGAAAATATACCAATTCCCATATTATCCTGTTAACCTAATAGTAGCTGAAATAGTCTGAATAGATTGGTCAACTCCCAACTGCAAATTAATTGTGAAATAAGAATTGTGTGACAGAAAGCTTGGATGCCTCAGATGTCCATAAAAATCAATGACAAAATAAGCTCAGTTTTTATTAGAGTGGATTTGGATTATAGACATCATTTCATGAGCATTTGTACAAATGTTTGCAGAATTTGAGCCACATAGAGGATTTAAAATTCTTCAGTTTAATTTTGCTATATACTATATGCTATATACTAATAAGTCCCATATAGAAACATGTGATTTGTAGCCCATACTTACCTCAAAAATGTATTAGGTTCATAAAGAATAGATATCAGATTCTAATATGTGTGTATTATATATTGGTTTTTTCCATTGTCATTCTTGTTGAATGGCTGAAAACAGATGGATGAAAAAAGTGACTGGAATAATTGAGTGGTTGAATAGTTCTAAATACACAGGAAATATTCCATTTATATGGCAGCCTTCAGGTGCTGGGAAAAATAATCTTAAAATTTCATTGCTAGGAGACATTTTTGGGCTATTCTTCTGATGTTAGTCAGTGATTCATATTTATTAGATCAGAACTTTCCAATCTGGTTCAGTCTCAATATGTTCAAGTACTCTTCCTCATCAACCCAGTAGCATGTGATTAATCTACTTTGATGAGAATAGTTGCTCTGAAACATCTGGAAGGATCCAGATGGGGAAAAAACCAATCTAATGAGTATGTATCAATATGTCAAAGTAGGACATACTCTTTTCCCTCTGATGTCTAAGTAGAAGACTAAGTATGTTGGCATTTGTGTGAGGCATTATCAAATCTAAAACTGCAGAATCTCAGGTTCTTAGAGAAGGGGAGGCATGTGCAGCATGAGATGAAATCTGAAGCCCTCACATAAAGTCCATTCTTGATTCTTTGAAACATAAATACTCCATGGCAGCCAAACTTGGTTAAAAATTGGCACTGCATCTATCCTAGCAGTGGGTCATGTCTACTATTTGGCATTCAAAGCATGGCTTCTGTCCAGAATGCAATTTACTCAAGAGTCCATTGGGTTATTTTACATAAGCATGCCCTTTGGTTTAAGAAGGGATTGATTTTTGTTTAAATCTACTGAGCAAACAAATGACCTTTTGAGAGCCTTGGGGGTGAATATGACTTCTGAGGTATGCTGGTATTAAGCTGCAAGAATTTCTGGAATGGAGAGCTGAAGTGAAGAAGGAGTGATTGAGAGCAATACGGCCTTTTGAGTTTGAATGTTTTTCTTTTGCTAGTGTAGCGAGATTTTCAACCTTTGAATAATCATTTGCCAGAAATATTTTTTGTGTGTGCATGTGTTTGGGATACCCTGAATAAAAGGCATGAGGTAAATCATATAAATAAAAACAGTGAAATCTTGAAAAATTTGGAGATCTATGTGTTTTCTGTTAATGTGGATATGTTTCCCCAAATATAATTTCCTTTCACAGTGTACTACAGTATTTAGTCATATATTTAAAACTTACCTTTTTCTATTGAGAGTAATCTGCAGGTGTTGAGGACTGGACCACATTGCCAATAGTAGATGGAGCTGAAACAATTGATGAGTTACACCCATCTATTTGATCTCTTTATCACACTATTTAAAATGAGTATTTAAATAATGCACATCTAAACTGACAAGTTTTGCAAGAGTTTTGTGTAATGGCCAGTTTGGTGTAGTGATCAAGGCAACAGGCTTGAAACCAGGATAAGCAGGTAAGTTCTAATCCTACCTTAGGCACAAAGCCAACTGGGTGACCTTGGGCCATTAGTTCTCTCTGAGCTCTAAGAAGTGGTCAAGTGGTCATTTTTGAAATCTTGCCAAGAAAACTGCAGACTTGTCCAGGCAATCATCATGAGTCAACATTGATTTAAAGGTTTTATTGCATATTTAATATATTTAACATTGTTCTTTAGTGTTCCAGGGTTTCTTAGTGGCAGAGATATTTATTGCTAAAAAAGAAAAGCCCAAACCCAAGATTTTTTATCTTCCTTTCTTTCATCATATTCTTTTTTTTAAAGGAAATATTTTAATTGACATTGACATTGGGTCTCACAAGTCTAACCAGTTACCTGGTCAATGTCCAGCTATGCTAGTGCTGCCCAACTGCCCAAATGAGGCTCTTTTTCTTTGTTAAAAATGAGTACAGATACTTCTCAACTTATGACTGTAATTAGGCCTGGAATTATGGTCATAAAGTCTGCTAGACATTACATGCATCACCACATGAACAGATCCAATTTTATGACCTAGTTTTGTAGCTGGTGATTGTTAAATGAATCACAAGGGTCATTAAGAAAATGCCATAGTTAGGTGAATATGGGTGTTTTTTGACAGATGGGTGTTTTTTTGACAGAAACTGGAAGTAAATGCTGATTTCTGGCAAAAAACATAATAAATTAGAGTCACATGACCAAGGTTTGCTGCAAATGGCCATAAATGTGGGTTGGTTGCTGAGTGCCCAAAATATGATCATGTGATGTGGAGTGGGGGTGGGCTATCAGAAATTTGAATTTGTGTTGTAAGCTGAAGAATACTTTCAGGAACCGAGGATTGTGCTGCCCAACCTGCCTCCTGCCTTGGGAGTCTTCCTCTTCACTAATAAATTTAGCAGCAACAGGCCAGCCATTATCTTTTTCAATTTGTTTGCTGCCTGGAGAGGCAGGGGAGAGCAGGCAATTTTTGATCATGTGAATAGGCATGTATATCAAGGTGATCCACCTACTGCATCATTGTATGTTTTAACATACAATATTAAACATAAAGTTTTAAAACATATTTGATAAAGTTCTTCAACTTTGAGTAAGCTTAGGAGTTTTAGATTAAAATGGCAGGTCTTCTCTTGGATAAGTAACTGATTAAAGAAAACAGTAAAAATAAAGATATATTTAAATGTTGCTTCTAAAACTAGGATGACTGTCACAGTGGTTGATTTATGTTGCTATTGTGTAGAAGCAACATTGAAGCAATTGTTGCTTTTGTGGAAGATAGAAAACAAGGAAGAGAGCTTTTTGAAATTATTATTTTCTTCTCTTTCTTTTTTTAGAAATATTTAAATTCAAATACAATATTTTTAGATTTTCTATCATTTTTCTTCAAGATTTATTAATTAAATACATTTATATGGTTGGCCAAACTCACAGTGATTTTGTGTCTATATATCTAAGAACCAGTAATTTAGATCCTGTTGGTAATCAGTTTTAGTTGCATGGGTGGTTTGTAATGATAGAAAAGTATGAAAGTCATGAACAGTGTTGATGAAACCTAGATTTTTATTTACAAGAGTTTTGTTAATATTTATTTAAAAATGCATTTTCAGAAAGATACGGAAGATGGAACAAATCTCATCTTTGTTCCAATATATATACGTTGTGAAAAGTGAAATTGCTTTATATAAAGCACATTTATTCTACCTTTCTTTGAAGGAACTCAAGAAAGACAGTAAAAGAAAATGGAGCATCCACAAAGTACAATAAAAAAAAAATCTCAAGCTATATTAGCAATGTTTTTATAGTCATTTTGTTGCCATTTTGTTTAGAATTGGGTATTGTTGGGGGGGTTGTATAAAACTGCTTGCCCTCAACCTTATTTTTTTTTTACAGATTATACTGCCATCTTGTGCAGGACTTTAAAAAGTAGGAAATACAAAATGCTATTTGAAATATCAGAATATACTTACTGTATTACACTGTAATATCCAATTTAGCAGAAAATTACCTTTACCTGAGACTTTTTCCTTTAATTTCAAAAATTAAATTCTGTGTAGGTTATGACTAATGATAAATTGCAAGATTAAAAAAAACATGCCTCTCTTTTAAGGTGGCAACTTTTAGAACTGTAATGCTATTTACAGTTGTGCTGCTATGATCTTGTGGATGGCATGATTCCAATTATTAACCAAATAGAGCAATTAGTGTAGCTGAAAAAACACAAGCCTTAAATCCAGCTTTAAATCATGAACTTTCTGTGGTTGTGATATTAAGCTATACATTTCTACAAGTATGTCATTGTTACTATCCAATTTATATGATATATACAGTATGTATCACTAGAGAACAGAATCCTTGGTTCAGAATATCACCTAAGATTAAATATAAGAATTTATGAAGAATAATGTTGTATAGCTCCATCACTGATAAATACAGTAGTTGCAACTGAAATAGTTTGCTAGATTGCTTTTTATTGAATATTATAATAGAAATATAATAGAATCTTGTTTTTATACAGGTGCTATTTAACTTAATAAAAAAAAACAATACAATAACTGTAGCTATTTTAACTATGGCTACAGTACAGATTTTATGCCTAAGCATTGCCTGGACTAGTCTCTACAGCTTTTGACAAGGTTTTCAGAAGTTGGTTTGCCTAATACTGTTAGGTCTGAGACAGAGAGAGTGATTAGCGTAAGGTCACTAGCCTAGCGCTTTAACCATTTTACCAAACTGGCTCTCATGTACAAAATATAGACAAAAATAAAAATACAAAAAGAAATTGGATTTACAATATGCACTATACATTAACAAGTCAAATAAGAAATTCATGATGTGTACCATCCATTCTGTTTATTCTTCATGCTATAAGAATTCATCTTTGATGAAACATTACCAGCTTAAATCAATATCCAAGCAGCTGATCTGGGGGGCAGTATCCACTTTATGATTGTTCTCACTTCAGCTGTTCTTAGTTTATAGCACTTCTTGAAAGCATATGACATTCTCAAATGATAACAACCTTATGCGGAATGCAAATGTAGCATTAATAAGCTAAGATGCTAATGAATTACGTATTTGCCTACTTGATACGTAATAGCATTTTCATTTGTCATGGAAATCTGAGAAACTGAAATAGACACCAATGGAATTTTCCCCTCTTATCTTTTCACATTATAATTCATTCCATGGCCAAAAGTCCCAGAATGAATTTCTCTTCTATTAGCCATCAGCAATAATTGATAGGAGTTAAAACAATAGGTGAACAATGAGAATTATAGTGTCATCAAATTATTTGTCATTACTCTTGAAAAATATGCTTATTCAGATAATTCACCACTCTAAGCATTGTTCTATTTAGTAAACTGTGCCTGTTTCTTTGACATTATTAATTTGTCAACATGACAAATGTTCATTAACTCTATCAGTGAATAACCATATCTGACTTTAAATATAAGGATACAAGGCAGCAAATAATAAATATTTTCTTTCTCTTTTTCTTAGCTATAAAGAAGAGTATCCCAATTTATTCATAGTATAATAGAATTTACTAATTTACTACATTTCTATTGCAATTATTGAATGTGTCTCACAAGAAAATATAGGAAAAATAACAAAATTATAATGACCACTTAAAACATATCCAATACAAGTAAGTAAATCAGAAATAAATATTTATGTCTGTAAATTTATTTAGATTATGCAAGTTGATGTTATTATGCTGCCAACCTTTTAGGTAGGTTAGGTCAATAACCCTCTTTATTTAGCATTCCTAATGGATATTAGCAGGAAGGTAGAGAAGAGGGAAAATTGTATGTGTGTTGGGATAGAGGAGAAGAAAAGACTTCTAAAAGTTCTCATGTTCATGTTTCATCTTACTTATCCTTGTTCTCCTTTGCCAATAGCACAATATGTATACTGCCACCTGGTGTCTTACTAAGCATCATTCATCAGATTGGAAAAGATGTTAGGGCTGTTTTTTTTTGTACAAAACAAAATAGTAACATTTTTCTGATTTATTACAGTATATGATAGTATATTTACAATTTATTGTGTTTTAGGAAGTAACTTTTTAAAAAGAAACTACAAACTATGGTAATTTTTAAAAGTTAAAAGTTATATTGTATCTCAGCCATTAGTAATCAAGGATTCTGTGTAATTATATCATTATAATTATGTTTACATAATGTTTATTGCATTGGAGAACCAACTTGGGGCTTCCCAATTATGCCATTTTGTTAGCTATAAGGATAATTTCAAATTTTAGGGGAAAATTTGTTTTTTTTAAAATGGAAGAATACCAGAACTTAATGTATTTTAATTTTTAAAAAGTCTTTCATCTTTTTCTCCTCTGACTTATTAATAAAATTGCAAATGAAAATAAAAAGCTGGAACTAAACAATAGGAACAAGTTGGACTTTTGAACATTTTTGATCTTTTCCCAATATAGAATGAAGAATAATTTTGCAACGTCATGACATCAAGATAGTGTAATGGTTGGAATCCAAAATATGTATGAAAGAAATCAAGGTCACATCTCTATTCAGTCGTGAAGTTTAATATGCTATAGAACTATATAAACTCCTAGGATGTAAAATAAAAAAAGAAAAGAAAACTACCTTGAGTTGTAACACTGTTCTTCTCTTTACCATGGCTTTCAATTGAATCAGTTTTCTTCAACACTTTAATCATAATATTATCTTCATGTTTGCTCACATAACATTTTGTTCTTTTCTACAACTTTATTTCTTATTTAGATGTAATCATGGATTTGGTTTTTGGCCTTGAAAATGCCATTGACATAATTAAGCCCTACCCCCAAAATTTGGCCCTATTTAAGCGCATGCACAGCCAGGTTTGCTGGAATGGACGACGGCAGGCTTTTTCGTGTGGATGGCTGCCAGTAGCTGGAGTGACCGTTACAGGTAGGTAAGGGTGTGCGAAGCATGTAGGTCATGTCACTCACTCCTTTCGGCCACAAAAGTGGCCCGGTAGCCAGGCCAGGCGCGTGGGGGGAAAATTAAGACACCCCTCGAAAAGAAGGCTTAGCTGTTTTTTCGGGGGTCAAAACAAAATAAGACCCATTTGTCTTTTTGAAGAAACATGGTAGTTATTAATAGTTAGATTATGGGAAATGTTATATATGGTCTAATTTTGCACTTAATAACTCTGTTCTTTAGTTCATATTATTTTTTGTTACTTTACCAATCTCATTTTCTATGTCCCTCATCTCTCCTCTCATATGTATCCTTCCTCTTCCTTTTTACTGCAGTGCCTATTTCACATCTTTCCTTTTTGTACTCTGTTCAATTTTAGCTAATCTGCTGATGAACTTTTGAGATGTGAATTTGCATTTAATATTTTGAGGGGCAATTTGTTTTCTTTGGGAAGTAGCTCAGATTTTATAATCTGCCAAGCCTTGAAGATCCACCAGAAGTTCTAACTTTTTATGCTATCAAGTTGGGAAACAGCAGGATACTGAAAAAGGGATACTGAAGCTTTTTAAACAAATCCCGTAAGAATCATATGAGATTATTAAACTTCAAAGAATAGAAAGAATGTGGTGTTTGCAAAATACAGAGAAAAAGAATCAAGATTTGAAGTAGCCTGAGTGGAATTGGGTGGTAATTGAAGGCAGTGCTCACAAGTGAGGCTCTCAGGGGGAATAGAGAGACAGGATAGAGTTCTTTGAATATTAGATATATTACAACAGATAACATAAACTAAGTAATTGGACTAAAATATGTTTCCTGTATTGAACAGCTTTAGCCATAAGCCTTAAAGAATATTCTGAAATTACATCATTAATTTCATTTTGCACTGTTTTATTAAAGATTATATGATTTTGATTATATGCGTTTTATGATATAATCATATATTTATATAATTTTGATCTTGAAGTTTGAGGTCTCAAATCAAAAATATTGAAAATAATTGTCTAATGCTATTTTGCCTTTTACACTATTCATACTGATTTTGAGCATTTTGAATTGTGATCTGTAGAATGATGCTTAATTTATCTGAACCAGCGGAACAGTTCTATTTCTTGGTCAAAATAAAAAGATTTGGTTTTTAATGATCTGACTGTCAGCAGAACTTTTATGTAGATAAAGCAGTCTTCAAATGGCATGATATAAACAATTTAGTCATCTTTGAAAAACAACTAGCAACAAATTAATTACACTGAAAATAAATATAAATGCTAACTGAAACTTGGGTCAAATGAACATTATAGCTTCATTGTTGACCTATTTATGATAAAACTCTAGAACCATGATGGTGAACCTATGGCACGCATGCCACAAGTGGTATACAGAGCCCTCTCTGTGGGCACATGAGCCATCGCCCCAGCTCAGCTCCACCGCAAATGTGTGTGCACCTCCCATGACCAGATGATTTTTGGGTCACTTCCGTGCATGCGGGGGTGGGCGTGAGACATGTGTGCATGCGTGGGGAAGCACAGGGAGTCACATGCACTTGTGGGTGGGGCATGTGGGGGGTGTTATATATGCATTGCATTATGGATTATAAGTGCAGGGAGGCCTACCAAATGAGGCACTGGGGAGTGCAGTGCGCCCCCCCATAGCTAATTTTTGCTTCCAGGAGGCTGCAGGGAGGTCTACTAGGCCCAAAACGGGGCAGCACAGGGG
>JANHFT010005099.1:113049-126322 GCA_032467955.1 Pseudoxenodon macrops
TCCAGTCCCCTAATCATCATTGTTGCTCTTCTCTGCACTCTTTCTAGAGTCTCCACATCTTTTTTACATCGTGGCAACCAAAACTGACTCTTGGTAGTATAATACAAGCTGTTACATTCTGAGAATCTGGGCTTATTAGATCTTTGTCTTGAAGCATAATTCCTCTCCTTCTCAATTTGACATTCATCAAGTAGTAATTCTCTAGGAGAGCAGAGATTAGCAAACCATCTTTTGTATGACCAAGATTTGTGACTTTTTTGCTGTTTCTGTGCAGAAAACAGCAAAAAAAAAACATTGGATACACTGGATTCACTTAATGACCATATGGTTCACTTAAGGACCACATGATTCATTTAATGATCACAGTGACTCACTTTACGATTGTAGTAAAAACAGTCATAAACTTGAATCAGAGCACATGCTTAAGGTTACCTGTACCTAAAGAAAAGTACATATAAACTGCCAAATTCTTGCAGGAACAAACAATGTTGTGTATTTAATCTGGAACCCATTTCATCCAGGTAGAAGAAAATACTTTTGATAGCTATACTTGTGATAGATATATATTGCAGTATCAAAATTATCAAAAGTATCAAAATACTTTTGATAGATATACCGTATATTGCATATATATGGTGTGAAAGACTAATGTAAAAATCCAAACTGCTGATGAAATTTAATTGACTTTTACAATGCATATCAAAAGATCTTTGAGTGTACCAACCTAAATAAACTTTAAACTGGTAGACCAACACAAGCTTTAATTCCATGCAGCTTTAGACAAGTCACATGTACTCAGTTTTTGAACTGAAATTGATGCAACAACATTTATATGTCACATTAAACAGTGTCCTTGTTCCTGGATTGAAACCAGTTTAGATCCACTAAATCAGCAGGATATTTTCAGGCCATCAGGTTTAAAAAAAAAAAAGTTTGGGTTGAGGATTTGAAAAATTGGGCCAGGCCCTTAACCTTCAAGAGAACTACCAATATGATCATTTTCCTTTTACACCATTTCTGCTGCCAAGACACCAAAGTGTGGCTATTGACTACAGAAAATCAGGGATTGTTTGATTTAGACTTCTCTGCTTCTAAAGGGAGAATTTGGTTCCCATTGACTTTAGTTGAGAAGCATTTAAGTTTCTTGTTACAAGGGGATTCTTGTTATTTTATGCTCCTGGATCAAAAAATATTGATAAAGTAGATCTTTTCATAACCACAGCATTTTTCATAAATTGTAGCCTTGAAAGAAAGAAGTTTGTCTCAGGTGACATGGAGAAGGTATAATGCATTTGTTCTGCAAAAAATAATAATATAAGGATTAGCTATACATTTGACAACTTCATCTGAAGTCTACTTTTTAGAAGATTCTAAAATAATAATATAGCAAAATCTAAAATATCATAGCAAAGTCATTCAGGATATTCCCCAACTGTATGGCCAAATACAATGGTAATCATATTTTTAAAATGGAAATCATTCAGTTTTATGTCATTCTAAATAAAATTTCATCATGTGCTTCTGAAAGCTTGCCTTGATCTTCTGACTATATGAGGCTCTTTTAAAAATAAATCATCATGCCCCATGAAATCTCAGCAGCAGAAAACTATGAAGTGTATTTTATCTGTTAAGAAAAGACAGATATGGGTCCCACAAGCTTAGCCAAAGAAATGTGTTTTAGGAACACATTCATAATGAATAGTATGGATAACCATTGATTTAATTGCGAAGAGGCACTTCAAGGAACCAAGCTCACAAGCTAATGAGTTGTCTGCAGCTCCTTAAAGCAACTTTGCTTTTCCCCAAGGATTGCATAGCAGCTATGAACTGAACCTGAACTGCAACACAGTTCCTAATTTTAAAAACAACAACATGGAGCTAATCATGACATTTCTTGTGCCAGTCACAGAGGATGCAATATGTCCAGATGTAGTTTTAATTGGCCAACAGCGGGGAAAGAGATTTGTTTAGACGTCTTATAACTCTCTGAACTTATGACAGAAAAATCAAAAGTCAGTCTCTTTTACCATTTAAAGAGCTGTAGATAAATCCACCCCGCTGCCCCAAACACATTGGAACATCTATGCAAGACTGACAACTGATGTTTGTCCACTCTGCAGAACTCAAGGGTGTCTGAACAATTATTAGTGTTTCGAAATGGAAAGATGTGAAAGGCTTTCTAAGAAACTACTCAAATTTTGAAAATGCATCTTTACTAGATACTTTGGCTGGGATTGTGTCCCAGTTTTGTCAAAGCGGATGGTGTGTGAAATCCTGACCTGATGCTCTTGCAAGAATATCAGCATAAGTAGTAAGTGTATTTTTGGGATGAACTGGCGCATGTGGAAGAGCTTATAGCTTGTTTAAAACACTTTGCAGAGTTCAGGAATGCGGCATCCTTTTATATTACTGACTTTATAGCCAGAACATTTGTGTTTGGAAAGCTGGCCTATTAATATCACATAGGCAGGCTATCAGATTTCAGTATAATTCCCAAAGCATTTCGAACAATAACTTTTATAATAACTTGTTTTAAACCAACAGAAAAAAATAAAGCATTCACAAGAATTTATATCTCTAGCACATAATCCAACCACCAGAACTCTTGATGTCTGAGCTGGCGGAAATTTATATACAGCTCACTAAGTGATGCTCAGTGTGAGACATCTAAAAGTTGGAACTGATCTTCATAAGATGTATAGCATACAGAAACATTTCTAAAAATAAAATATGAAATGAAGGCCTTCTTTGAAACCTGCAACTCAAACATCAAATATTAATTTCCACATTTATGATGTACTATCATTATTGGTTGCATTAGTTGTGTGTAAAAAGGAAGCAAGAACTTGAAATATCTGATTTTTCATACCATGTATAATTATTGCTAATTGAATTTAATCTAAATTAAATCCACAATTTTCTTAATTACCAGCTTGTATTTCTCTAAAAACTGGTGAATACACTGGACTAATGTTTCATTTGACTTGTTTCACTATCCTTTTCCCCTATCCCAAGTAAAGTATATTTTCAGCGTATAAAAATGGCTGAAACTGAGTAGAAACCAAGCAGATACTTTTCACTAGGACACAATTTCTGAACCTGATACCAACAGCCATATCAATTAGGAATTCTGGGACTAAAAATCCCAAGATATTTGAATGATACACAGTTGAGAAAATCTGTACTACATCTTAGTTCTTAATAAAACCTACATTTTTAGTACCGGCTGAGAGACATTCACCTCTTATTTCAATTGTTCAATCATTTTGAAATAACTCAGTAGTGCCTAAGTGGATCATATTTGTCCAGAGGCTCCTGTTGCTAAAATTCATCTTAAGTATAGAGTAAATACTGGAGAAACTTCTAATGAAAATTCCAGAGTAGCCTGCACAAAGGGAGCCATGGAATATTACAAGAAAGAGGATGCCTATTAAACATATTTGGATTGCATTTGCTTTTTAAAAATATTTGGGAGGTATCCATTGTTCTGGCCTTTTGCAACATTGCCATGGTTACTCAGAATAGGTCCTACTGAATTTATGGGACCTTAACCGTAAGTAAGTGTAGGTAGCAGTGCAATTCCTTGGGATTGTTCCATGCCAGAATCAGTAGAAGCCTTTTTTACAAACATTTATTTAAAGGAAAGCCGACATTATTTCTTAATAGCAACTCAAGAACTGTCAGAATATCCAACCAACTGGAGTCATTCAAGGTAAACAAGAGAAAATTATATATGGTTAACTGGATAAATACTTGCATAAAATTTCATTCTGGCATACCAGATCCCTCAACAGCTACCTTTTAAGATGTAGCTCATTATTTTTGTAATGAACCAAATCAGACTCCAGTTAACTAGAAAATCCATCACTATGCTAACAAAGGAAATAGGCAGAACTGGCATCCATATGGGATTTGTAAACTTTCACTGTGAAGTTCAATTACATTAACAAAGAAAGCAAATGCCAATTTTTACATCAATCTAATTTATCCTTCTAGGCCCTTTGCTAGATACACTAATAAATCTTCCTTTAATCAAATCTATTTCAGAATAGGAAACTGCTGAAAAGAAATACTTTGCTGTCTCTTGCAACAGTTTACTTATTATTATAAATTACAAAAAATAATCTCGGAGGAAACAAGTATATAGAACTTTGCTTAAGAAAATAACACCAGAAGATCTAGTTTAATGCTTTTTTCTTGATAACTAACAATAGTCAGGAGCCTCACTCAAAACTGCAAAAGGAGTATCTCCTACTATAGGCACACTTATCAGTTGTAGTTCTCATCTCCAATAGCTTCTTCTACATTAAAACAGCCTTGCCTGGTTAAGATTTGGGACAATGAAAGAGAGCTTTTTCATTGTTTAGCAAAGTTTAGCAAAGTTTAGCAAAGCAGCCATATAGCCGAATAATACAGTAAGTGAATGATAAATAATTGTCATTTCCTGAGTGTTCTCCAGCAGAGATGTTTTAAATTAGAAAGGGTATAATTTCTAAAGAGTTTTGTTGTTATTGTCGCTTTTCACAATTAAATGCTGGTTGTTTAAGCTCAACCGCTGCTCTTTGTCTTAACTAGGCAACTGCTATGGATTGATTCTGCACAGAGAGTTTGCTTCTGTGCAGACTTGATGGAAAGTTGACAATGTATAAAACCATGACTACAAAGAAGAAACATTTGCTCTTCATTAAAGAAGGCCATAAAAATATTGTGTGTAAGGTTGAAGCCAGCAATTCAGCTTTCTTTGTTATGTACAGGGAAAAGAGCACTTGGCTTAAGCAGGAAGTCCTCTTCTGGACAGATGGTGCTTCTGGACTTTCTCCAGTTATATGCATCCAAATCAAAGTAATAAATCACCAGAGAGTGTCAGGAAACTTCTCAGCAGGAATAAAATTCTAGACTCTAAAAATAATAATAATAATAGTTTGCAGAGGAGAAATGGCGAGGAAGCTTAAGACGTGTTATATCACATAAGAAAGGATCTAATTCATCAGGGATTGGTCATATTGGCAAGGGATGATAAGAGATATAATCCAACATGTCTGTAGGACAAAAACTGGGGGAAATCTCCTTTTCCCAACAGGCAGAAGGAATTTCTATCTCTATCGATTTCACACACATCAACAAACAATTATTCACTCCCTTTAGTGCATATATCTGTATATAAAACTATTTGAGAACGATTATTCTGGTTTAAGAGACATTGTTTCAGTGTTCTACTGCTAGTTATACAGTTCCAAATTCTTAGCTCATTTCAGCTCCTGGAAATAAATCTTACCATGGTTAACTGGTATCATTTACCCTGTGGTAAGTTGGGCGCTTATAAATTTTATAACTGTTTGTCTCCTGAGCTAAGAACAAGCCTCACATATGTGTGGGATACTCACATTAAGGGGTGATAAAATAATCAAGTATGGAAAATATGGATAGGTTCACATACTGTATCACAGTAATCCATAATGTGATAAAATTTTGGTTTACTGTAATTTGTAATCCATAGCTTAAGGAATGAGATGTGTGAATACAGGAAATAAGAATTACTCAACAACCCATGGTCCAAAGCTTCAAGCTTAGCATGATGTGTGAATGAAGCTTTAGTTTTAAACAGTGTTTCCATTCCTCTGACCCTCATCTAAACATCCATGAGAAGTGAAATTGCCAACATGAATAAACTCACCATGTACTGTGTGCTTAAAGTGTAAAAATTCTTAAGCAAACATTGTGTAAATGATTACCACAGCTGCAGCAAGCTGCTGATAGAGCTTTATCCCCAAGGCATTAAAATATCGCCATCAAGAAAAGAGTTGCTCTTTACAGCAGCCTGAGCTATACTTGTTGCTGCTCTTTTATGCTTTAAAGAGAGAATTGAACATTTAAATCAAATTTGAGAATGCTGTTATAATGGGCATTTAGAAAATCCTGATCTAAGGGAGGTCCACATACACATACATACCTCTCTACTGTATAGTGAAATGGGGACAATGTAGAATAGTACCAATGAACCTGGAAATAGTAAGAAGAAATAAAATAATAACGTGAAATAGAAGACTTCCTTCAGAAGTGCAGGTCCTTTAGACAAGGGAGTATATGGGCTTGTCGTATAGAATATCAAAGTTTGGACTTTTGATACTCCAAAGTAAGACTAAGAAACTCTTTTTCGCTGAGATCTGGAAAGCCACTGCCAGGCCATGTTTGCGCAAACAACTTGCTACTTTATGTATTTCCTGTCAAGCATAGGAGAAATATAAATGACAGGTGACTTTCCATGGGTAAAATCTTCAGGGCTTTTTGAATAATTAACATTAGTTAATTACAACTGCCTATCTTTAAGCTGCAACTTTAAGCAGTCTTAAAATCTCATTTCTAAACACATCGAATCAGCTAAATTGAACTGAATTACCCTGCCTCTAAATAAACATGCTGACATTTGCATATGCAACTGGTATCCCAGTAGTTTCTGGTTAAGGCTCAAAAAATCCACTTAATGCAAGATTGAAAAGCAACTTTAGTGGTGAAGTATTGACTTCTTGAGTATCATTGTCCTCTTTGATCAAGGCTGTATTGTACTTCATTTCTCTTTCAAGTTCAGAGAATTAAGGGGGGGAGAGAGGGAGGATAAAATTAGCTGCCTTTTATCTTTATTCTGCAATATCTGGCTCTGACTGTGGTATTCCCCACTCCATTTCACTCATTTGTCCTTTATTCTTTCATTTGCTGAACCTAAACAATAGTTGGAGACTTTGGCTAGGTTTATACATTATGTCAAGGCATGATTTGTTTTGACCATAGCTAGTTGAATAAACAGAACAATAGACCCAACAGAGTTGGAAGGGAACCTGGAGGTCTTCTAGTCCAACCCTAGGACTAGGCTGCATTAACAGAGGGATAGAATCAATATCACGTGGTAAAACCTCACTTGGAATACTGCATCCAATTTTGGTTACCATGATGTAAAAAAGATGTTGAGACTCTAGAAAGAGTGCAGAGAAGAACAACAAAGATGATTAGGGGACTGGAGGCTAAAGCATGTAAAGAATGGCTGCTGGAATTGGGTATGTTTAGTTTGATGAAAAGAAGGACTAGAGGTGATATGATAGCAGGGTTCTAATATCTTAGGGGCTGCCACAAAGAAGAGGAAGCCAAGCTATTCTCAAAAGCACCTGAAGGCAGGACAAGAAACAATGGATGAAAACTACCGGTAGTCAAGAAGAGAAGCAACCTAGAACTAAGGAGAAATTTCCCAAGAGTGAGAAAACTAATCAGTGAAACAACTTGCCTCCAGAAGTTGTGAATGTTCCAACACTGGACCTTTTTAAGAAGAGATTGGATAACCATTTGTCTGAAATGGTATAGTGTTTCCTGCCTAAACCAGAGGTCGAACTAGAAGACCTCCAAGGTCCCTTCCAACCCTGTTATTCTATGATTCTGTTTCATCCATTATTTAACTTGTAATATACTAGAATAGTATGCAAGTAGTAGTAGTAAGTACTATAGTAAGTAGTAAGTAAGTAGAAAAGGGGACACAGCGTAGAAAAGTGAAGGTAGAAAAGTGAGACAGATTCTTGAAGTCAGATCTTTCCCATTCTTAATGTAGCACCGAAAATGCTGCTTGTATCCCCTTGGCTGATAATGTAGGTAGTAGGGTAGCAAAACTGGAGGATTAAATCAAGCACTTTGACTATCATATCTTAGACAACCAGGGCAATACCTTGCAGAATTATGTTGCAAAGGGAAAAGGAAATGAGGAAGCAATGGAGCAGCACCACCTATGACAGTTTAGTTGTCTTGTCAACCCAGGGAGCAAGAGTAGCAGCAATTAATCATTGGGAAAAGGTTATGTGTATATTTTCCATAGGCAATCTTCTTGGAGAGCTATGTGGGTTTAGTATGTATGATTATCCTTCCATCCCATTATATGTTTGAAGCTTAAATGATGTTATGGGCACCATATATGAATCTGAGTTCCTTTCTGTAGATGTGTCTGTGAAGCTGGTGGCAGTAGAAATTTTGCAAATTCAGTTGCTGAAATCTGACTGTGCTGATGAAATCAGGCTCTGCTGATGAAATATGATGAAATGAGACTCTTTTGTGTGTTGCTTGTGCAGAAAGTGTGCTGAATGTATGTCTCTGTACTTATATCTCTGGCATTATCTGTGGTATAGTTCTTCACTTTGACAGGATTTCCAGAGATGCTAGGGGGATATCAGGGACATTTCTGAAAGCCATCCGGCAAAGAGCAGCACAACAGTTCCTACAGTAAATAAATAAAAGCAACAAATGTATGTTTTCTCTTTAACTGTTTTTCCTTCTTTCCTAAATTGATAATGTTTAGAAATATCTGCATAGCCACAGCATAATCTCATTATTACGACTTGTGAAATCAATGTCTATTGCTAACATTCCCCTTCATTATTCTGAACATGGAGAGAAATCTACTTGCAGTGTTTACATTGCAAAATGTGTTTGTTCTGCAAAAATGCCAGCATGTCTGCTGTCAAATTACATAACAATATCAAACTTCCCCCTTTTCTATGAAAAATACTTTATGGCAACATTCTCCTTTGACAGGTGTTGAAGTACATGCTGCATAAAGTTTTTAATATGTCTGACTAAAGTTAGATTGTGTTGAAAAGGCCATGGATCAATTCTTTCCTCTAACCTGACTTTTTCAAATACAGTAGGTTCTCCCCTGAGAAGAATGACTGGCTTCTTTGCCATTGTATGGCATTATAATAGACAGAACTACCGGTAAATTCCTGAAGAAAAATGCATGTTTTGAGTATAAAGTTCCTCCAGCAGTTCAATTTTATTTGAAAGCTGCAATGTTAAATTTGCATAGAAATAAAATACAACAGTGGTTGTCATTTGTTGAAGCAGCTCAATTTTTCTAGTTGTAGTTTCAAAACTTGAAAATTAGGTTAAATAGGAAAAAACATATTCACTGGTTTACAACAGGAATGATTTTCAGTTGTAGAAAGAAGGAGAAGGAAAAGGAGAAGGATTTAGGTGGGATAGCCAAGCATGGACTGTTTTAGTTATTGAGATTTGGGAGAAGCTTTATGAATTTTTGGCAGTAGTTCAGAATAGTTAGTTAGTTAGTTAGTTAGTTAGTTTATCAAACATGTACAAGATAATGGGTATAAGTATAAATATGGACATGAACACAGGAAATGAGTACAAATAAATGGGGACATTAGGGTAGGGATGGTAGGCACTCTGGTGTGCTTATGCACACTCCCTTTACGGACCCCATAGGAATGGGGTGAGGTCCACAGTAGACAGTTTAATTTTTCCTGGATCTTGACTATGTTTGGATGCTGTGTTTTCTTCTCCCAAACTTCTTAGAGTTTCTTCTTTCCCCTCCAGATTGTTACTGTCTGGCATAATGACTTAGAATTCAATTTCTGAATATGGTGTCTTTGTCTAATATGGGTCAAAATCTTTCTAGAATATTATCAGAGTAGAAGAACAGTGGTTTAGAAAATGATGTGAGTTTGGAAAAGTTCCACTTTTATACCTTCCCTATGAACTGATAAACCTGAAATACATCATTGTCCACTGATAAAGTATCAACCCACCCCTCAATCTCCACGTGGTGGGCACTGAGCAGTGTATTCTGCTAGGCACTACACTTTTATGTATTGTGGCTGGAATGCAAATCTTCAGTACTCCTATTTTTTTTGAAGAGTATATTAGGGATGCATGATCTATAATACCCTAAGAGGCAACTGTGTGCAATTGAGTATTAGTATTGCCTTATTGATTAGAAGGCAGAGTAGAGGCAAAAGGGCCTTAAATAAGTTTCTCCAGTACTATTATGGTACTTTAATATAAGGCAGTCCTCAACTTACAGCCATTTGTTTAGTGGCCATTCCAACTTACAACAGCACCGAAAAAGGTGACATGACTGTTTTTCACACTTATGACTGTTGCAGCATCCCCATCATCACATAACCAAAATCAGATGCTTGGCAACTGGCATGTATTTATGATGCATTCCAGGATTTTGTAATCTTCTGACAAGCAGAGTTAATGGAAAAGACACTTTCACATAACAACCATGTTACTAACAACAACTGCTGTGATTCAATCAAGGAATCAATCAGAATCGAGTTGGAAGGGACCTTGGAGGTCTTCTAGTCCAGTCCTCAGCTCAAGCAGTAGATCCTATACCATTTCAGACAAGTAGTTGTCCAGTTTCTTCTTAAAAGACTCCATTGATGGAGTACCCACAACTTCTGACTTAAATTTAAACTTAAGATTCATTTAACAACCGTGGCAAGAAAGTCTGTAGAGTGGGGCAAAACTCACTTAACCATTGTTTTGCTTAGCAATGGAAATTTTGAGCTCAGTTGTGGTCATAAGTGAAATACTACCTGTAACTTTCCTCTTTTTTTCTTTGGTACCAGTTTAATAGACAACCGCTAACATTTTCATCAGCTCGGGCCATATTTAATATCACAATAAACACTTGATTTTGTTATTTATTTTTTGTTTCTCCCATTGTTTTTCAACCTCTGCAATTTTAGGGGTTATAGATTCCACCTCCCAGAATTCTCAGGCTAACATGATACAGAGCTGTTATTTCATTTATCAGGTGATAGGGAACCAGTTTCCTATAGTGGTCAGGGTATCATCTAGAAACCAGTAGATTGTGACTTCTAGTTCTATCCTGGGCACAAAGTCAGCTCAGTGATCTTGGCCAACCATTCTTCCTCTCTACCCTAGGAAGCAGGCAATGGCAAACAGCTTCCAAAATCTTGCCAAGAAAACTTCAGGGACTTGCCTAGGCAATTGCTTGAAGTCAGCACTGGGCATCATACTAAATAGGGTCCACCAAAAAGGAGAAAATAGTTTGCTATTCTTAATAGAATAGAATAGAATAATAATAGAATAGAATAGAATAGAATAGAATAACATAGTTGGAATGGACCTTGGAGGTCTTATAGTCCAACCCCCTGCCAAGGCAGGAAACCCTACACCACTTCAGACAAATAGTTATCCAACATCTTCTTAAAAACTTCCAGTGTTGGAGCATTCACAACTTCTGGAGGCAAGTTGTTCCACTTGTTCTAATTGTCCTCACTGTCAGGAAATTTCTCCTCAGTTCTAGGTTGCTTCTCTCCTTGATTAATTCCCAACAATGAACAGAAACTAATCAAGGAGAAACCCAACCTAGAAACAAGGAGAAATTTCTTCACGATGAGCAGAATCAAACAGGGGAACAACTTGCCTCCAAATGTTGTGGATGTTCCAACAGTGGAAGTCTTCAAGAAGAAACTGGGCATCCATTTTGTCCAGAATGGTATCGGGTCTCCTGCTTGAGCAGGCGGTTGGACTAGAAGATCTCTAAGACCCCATCCAATAGTGTTATTCTTTTAAAAAAAATATTTTTTATTTATTAAAACCACAAAACATTATATACATCAACATACAACAACATCTATTTAGTTTTACAACAGCTTCATCTCGGTTATACACTATTATTTACATTTCCCCCCTTTTAAATTTCTCTCATTTTATTTATATTTATTGACCATTTTCGCACATCTATCCTTATTTTCTATATTTCTTCAAAGGAACTCTTTATAATATAATACTTTTTTACATAGATTACACTACACACACATATTTTTTCTTCTTTCAACTGTGTTATTCTGGTTTGTTGGATTTTGCTCCACTTCTACATAGCTACTTCAAAAGCAAGCAAACAATGGTCTAACTTTGTCATATTAGCTGAGCCAGCGTACTCAAAACTCCATGTAAGCATATTTTGCAATTTGCACTGCCGAATCTTACAAAGATTGTGGTAGCCATGTTTTTTTTTTAAACTAAACAAAACGAAGAAAAAAACAACAACCCTCACCTCTACCATGGTTGAAACCCTGATGCCAGTCATTCATTCACTTCTGGTGCACCATTATTTAAGGATTTTTTAAGCAGCTTCCACGAGTCAGAGGTTTCTGTCTGGGGATTGGTAGCTTCTGTGCTGTCTACATGAGTGACCGCAGGCTAATTGTTTCAATTAACCTCTGGATTTCTAAATGATGCAGCTTGTGAATTAATCTAGCTTTTCTCTCACCAAAGATACTGTCCTTTGGTGCAGGAAGGGTATGGTGCAGGACACAGGTATTGAACGAATCATCCCAGTTGCAGGATGAAGGAGGGCTGGGGGAAGTCAGTCCTCAGGACAAGTTCTTAAAGGCACGACACAATCTCAAACCGTCTCTATCTATTGGCTTTGATGGGTGATGTGCCTACTTCTTCAAAAAGCTTTTCACTGCCACTAAGCACAATCTACGAGATATTTTTTTAGAATCAGCTCCTTGCCCGACCCACGGTCATTAGCCACAGTCATCCCTATCTTCAAAAAGGGAGACCCCAGCCTAGTTGAAAATTACAGACCAATCTCATTATGTTGCGTTACTTGCAAAGTCATGGAATCAACCATCAAACCAATCCATTACCCTCCAGTTAGAGACAAACAACCTACTCTCTTAACAAACAGTTTGGTTTCAGGAAAAAAAATCTGTCCTGTAATCTTCAACTCTTACACTGCTGAAACATTTGGATTATGCAACTTAACCAGGGTAAAGCAATAGATGCAATTTACATAGACTTCTGCAAAGCCTTGGGTTCGGTGGTTCACGGCAAACTATTGTTAAAACTACGCTCTTATGGCATTTCTGATCACTTCACAGATGGATAGCTGCATTCCTGTCAAACAGGCAAGGAGTAGTCAAAATAAGGAGTGCCCTATCAAACCCTGCACCAGTAAACTGCAATGTCCTCCGAGGCAGCGTTCTAAGACCCACTCTCTTTCTAATTTACATAAATGACCTTTGCGATCATATTATAAGCAACTGCGTTCTCTTCGCTGATGATGTAAAACTATTTAACACCACTGACAATGCTGCTACCCTTCAAAAAGATCTTGACTTTGTGTCAGAATGGTCAAACAATTGGCAACTTCAAATCTCAACCAACAAATGCTCTTCTCTTACACATTGGCAACAAAAATCAGAACACCAAATACAAGCTGGGTGGATACGACCTCACAGACGACCCTCACTCTGTCAAGGACCTAGGAGTACTCATTTCAAAAGACCTAAGTGCCAGAGATCACTATAACAGCATTGCCAAAAAGGCATTAAGAGTTGTTAACCTAATTTTGGGAAGCTTCTTCTTCTGTAACATTATACTGCAAACCAGGGCATACAAAACCTTTGCCAGACCAATTCTCGAATACAGCTCATCTGCCTGGAATCCACACTGT
>JANHFT010005099.1:175009-186112 GCA_032467955.1 Pseudoxenodon macrops
TTGTACCCTATGAGTATCATTATGTGTTGCACCTTATCATTCTTGACAAATGTATCTTGTATTTTTATGTACACTGACAGCAAATGCACCAAAGACAAATTCCTTATGTGTCCAATCACACTTGGCCAATAAAGAATTCTATAACTTCTATAAGTTGCTAGTCTTTCTTTCTGAGAAACACAAGCACTTTCAGCCAAAGAATAGCTAGGGAAGAATTTCCCCATTTATAGCTGCAACAATATTGAACTAGTTTTGAGATGGGCACAGTGACTTTTGAGTGATGGGGGTGTGATTATGCCCACACCGTTAAATTCTCTTCCAGAAGTATAAATCTTTTATGCCCTCATCCGAGTGGTATTTCTGTTTCTTGAGCTTGAATAGTTGTGGCAGATAAAGACAAAGAAGAGTGGTTTACGTTGGACATTTGCGAAAGGGCAATTCTTCTGGCTGTTCGAGTTTCAGCATATTTCAGTTGTCCCTAAATAAAAATTGCATGGTGCAAATCAGGATGAGCTTGTGACATTCTGTGGAATACCAGAATGCTGTGACTATACCCAGTCTTCAGTTTTTAATCAGACTTTAAGGAATAGGAATATGAAGAAATAGAGGTCATCTATGAAGGTCTTCCCTGGGTTGATAAGGCCATCATCCAGCTGGTGTGATATCTGGTTGTCAAGGTACTGCAAATGTTTATAGGCTGTCGCCTGGATACAGGACCAATTGTGTTAGCTTTGTGTTTGTGCTCATGCCTTCTGCTTAATCACCGTAATAGTTTGGTTTCAAGAACCAGCTAGTCTTGGGCCTATTCATACAATAATTACCCCGGGTTGTCATATCACCATTTTGTATTCCAGGGTTTGAACTCGTCATAAAGAGGGCTTGAGAACTGTAATGCACTGAAATAAATAAAGACTCTGATGTGTCTTAATAATAACCTTTTAGGAGAATGATAACGCAGTGGGGGATTTGTCCCTTATCCCTAAATCTGTTACACACATGCATAGTGTGAGTGTGAGAAAGGAACTCATCTTGAAATTAGGTTCATAGTTTCTTCTGTTCTAAAAGTCAGTTGGTAGTCTTCCTCTACCCACTAGTTACTTCGGCCATTTATTGTGTTTTTTGTCTACTGTTTTGTGAACTGACCAGAGATACTACCAGAACAAGTGACTGAGCGTCATGCTGAGGAGATTGTGCCTGTAGAAGACATCACATTGATAACTTCAGTTTAGGATAAAATGTCAATACAACATTGATTGTCAAAAACTCTTTGAATACCTGTCACCAATAAATGTATTCAAACCTATGGTTAGTGGTATCTTCACTCTCTCATCTGCCCCCTTTGCATAGCCATATTTTGTATGCCACGGAGATTTCTTTCTTTGTGATGACTGATCCTCCTAACATTTCTATAAATCCAGGCACTTATTGGTTGTCCATATGAGCCTATGTTCCAGTTCCTGAAAAAAATAAGTATAGGATCTCAAAGTTATGAGAATAAATATGATAAATTCTTCTAAATGTCAGTTGTACAAAAAATGTCGATTCCCAGTGTAGACCAGTTTGCTATCATGGCTGGCTACTAAGTAGGTGCTCAGGACTTCTTTGTTAGTTTCCATATTAATTGCAACTGGCCAGTAACGTTCGTCTTTTTCTATGGACTGTCTTTTAGTAGGGGTGTGTGTCGCTCACCCGTCTTCATCTTTATGCAACAAGTCAGCAAACTCACATCATAAATCTTTCACACAGTTTGGTGTTCTGTTCTAAATTAGTAGCATTGCCAGAATAGATCTCTAATATGCTTGTGAATTCTCTGCCTCCCACCCAAATTGGCAGCCAGTGCTTCTGGCAGTCTTTGTCAATTATTTTTCTGCCAATCTTTGGGTATAAAAACCGACATGAAACTCACAAAGTTTTGAACATCCTTCAGAAGCAACACATATGTGTTGGCTTGATTAGTTTTTCCTATTTTCAATATATGTAGTCAAATAAATAACCCTCAACAATTGCCAGATCTATTTAGATTTCTATATTTTAGATATATCTATTGTTTGCTACTGGCAGGACTGACGTGTACTTTTTGCGTACAATTTCCAATCTTCATTATGTTGCTTCATAGAGTGGTACCAGATAAGGTGGCCTGTTCTTATTTGCTCAGCATGTATTAGACAGAGAGATTTGGAAAGCAAATTAAAGTTTATATGTGAATAAAAGCTATTTAAACCTAGAAATTTCATTAATACATTTTTAAAAATAGACAATTCACAGCCAGCCACAATTCTAGAAGAAGAGGCTGAGTAGAATGAGCCAATTTACAGTTATAGACTAAATGATGATAATGCCCATGTTCCATGCTAAAAAAAGTAAAAAGCTGACTTTGTGGAAGGTGTTTAAATATGCTTTGTTTTCATCTCCCAAGATGGAGTTATAGGTAGGGGTGGGCTGCTGGAGGTTCGCAGGGCTTTGGGAGAACCTCCAGCTAACATTCTGTGCAGTTCAGAGAACCCCCAAATCCCACTGCTGGCTGACCCCGCCTGCCCTGCCCCTTCCCTCCCAGGAGTCCCCACACGGCCATTTTGGATGCAGGTAAATGCAGGGCACGGGTGGAAGCTCAGTGAGGGCGAAAGATGGGCCTACGGGAAATTCAGGAAGGCTGGAAATGGGTCCGTTTCTGGCCTCCAGACGGCTTCTGGAACCTGGGGAGGCCGTTTTCGCCCTCCAGGAGGCTCAAGAAAAGCTTCTGGAGCCCAGGGAGGACAAAAACACCCCCCCTCCCGTGGTGAAGGAGGCTGACTAGGCCACACCCACCTGGCCACGCCCACCCAGCAACCGAGCAGAGAACCCCTTGCTAAAAAAATTTGAAGCCCACTCCTGGGTATAGATAGATGAATTTTCCCATTACATGCTCAGGATTACACATAAAAAATTACACATAAAAAATTGTATTGTTATAGCCACACATGAATAATAGAGTTAAAGTTAGCACATACGGTGTTTCATTAAAAAAAAAAAACCTCTTGGATGTTATTTCTGTGTTAGAAGTGCTTCTATTTATATAACATTCTGAAATTCATTAAGCCTAAATTCTCAGAAATTTTCCTTTGGAAAATGGCAGAGAGCTGTGTTCATGCTTGTGTTTTAAAGAGGTTTCAGATAGGAATCTTTTCTGTTCTGTATGGGAATACCAGGAAATTAACATGTGTCTTCTTGCACAAAAAGCATGAACGGTATTCAGCTGTGGAGATGTTTCTCCTGCCCCACCTCAGCCCCCACTTTGCTATTCCTGTTACTTTAATTGCATATAAAGTACAGAAATTATGATATGTAACTGCTCTTCTCACTTCTGAATTCCTCTTCATGCTATTTGGCTGTATTTGAACGTTTTGTAAATCTACTTGAGAAATATCAGAGATCCAATATATCATAAAAGAAATGCCCAAGTAATTTGCATAATACAGAGGCCTCAGAATTATTTATTTATTTTTTGGATTACTGTCACAAAAGTGTTCAATAATTATGATTATGTTAGAGCTATGCTGTAACCCGAATCCAGAGGGCAAACTCTAAATGGCTATGTTGTGTCTGCAGGAATACCATAAACAGCCCTGTCCTTTCCTGGGCTTGCACAGCTAATGGAGCTGTGCAAAAGACATGGTTGGATTAAGACGTTCCTGACACAGATCCCTTAACCTGCACAGAGCCTTTAACCTGCTCAGGATTATATCTGTTTCTCAAGACTAATCTATATTATTCATCCTGTTCCAAATCCATCCTTTTAACAATTAAAGCATCTGGCTCAGTTTAAGGCCTAAAGGTTAGCTGAAGAGGAAATTTCACATACATTCCTGAGAATATTTACTATGACTAAAGCTCTCCTTAAAAAGCCAAATGGCAAAGCAAGGCTGAAACCATTCAGTTTGCAATTGCCCATATTTAAATGTGGTTATAGATGTGTTAACTATACCAGTGTTTAACCGTTAAAACATTTTGTTTCAGTCTTAGTCACTGCTGGCAGAGTCCATAGATTATTCAATAATTAAATGTGAAAGCATTATTCTGTTACTTCACAGTTTTAGAGACAAGGATTGATTTTCCTCTGATAGTTAACTGGGACATTTTCCCCCTTGCTTTCATTCTTTCAATTCTTGGAATTCCTAATTAGTTTGAGTGTTTCCTCTTGGGAGATTTTATACTCTTTAAGCATGTCATTCTGGTCTCTGCACCCAGCAGGTTTAAAAAAAAAACTCTTAACACTATAAAGTCAAGCTTACTTTGTACTTTACCCACTTATTGTTTGGAATTTAAAGGAGAGTTGATGAATGATGTAACTATAGTGAGGCATTATAAGGAGAAGTAACATATAACTTAATTAAATTAAAATGAAAGTATGAAAAAACATTGTTTTGTTGGTGTTTTTTTTTAAATCAACAATTGTCATTACTGTAGTGGCACAGAGTGGAGCAGACAATCTTAAATAAGGCAATTTAAAGTCCCCAGTTTATGAATAAGGAGAGAACCTTGCATAGTTTATTGTTCTTCGTGTCACAAAAATTATATAAATAGAACCTAGTACCAACCAGGGCTATTGATGAAAGTGTCCCATTTTGCCAGGGGACACAACATCAAGTACTGAGATAAGTTCTAAGAAATATATCCTGCAGTCAGATTCACTTGATTGCAATCACCCTGGTGACTAAGCCTTGTTTTCATGCATGGTAAATAGGAGGGAGGTAAGCAGAAGTGATTCAACAAAGATGGAGATGTGGACTATTCAGATTGAAATGATTTGAACAGTAAACAGATTTTGCATTTATGGCCTAAAATGTTTCTGAGATGAGATCTTTCCCCCCCACCCCTTTTGCTCTTTCCTCTAGAGCAGGGGTTTCAAACTGGCGCCCATATGGGCTGGATGCGTCACATGCAGGCCACGCCCACCCCATTTCCATGAAAGGGAAAAAAGGTCACGAAACATCATGTGACAGCAATGTGATGCTGCAAGTTTGACACCCGTGCTCTGGAGGCTTTCTTCAGAGGGAGTAAGATTATCTTATCCTTTGGACTGCAACTTTTTCCAGAATTTGGGGATCGGGGGCAATATCAATAACTCTGGAGATCACTTGCATGGGGAAGAGTGGATCAGCTGAACCACAAGCTGTACAGAACCCATTTGATAGCTTTCTTATGCCAAGCGTTCATCTCACAAAAATATTGATTGCTAAAATATTGTTGAACTTTCCTCCTACTTATTAATTTATTTGTGGCATTTCTACCTTCTTCATAGTGCTCCAGGCAGAATTCGTCATTCTCTCCCAATTACTCTCTGCCTACCTTCTGGCTTTTTTTTTGGGGGGGGGGTGCGATAGGAGAAGCAAAAGGGAATTATTTGCAAAATTCAGGATTAACATGAAGGGGCGCGAGTATCTTTGGGTTTGGAGACAAAAGGATGCTTTGAAGAGCAGTAGCATTCGCCTAGCACCTGTCCCTAGTTATGTCTGTGTCCATGCACTTGCACCATTGTCTTCTGCAGCTGTAGCACTCTTGGTTTAAGAAGTTACAGACAGGATGCACGCACATCTCTGCAGGATCTTTTTGGCTTCTACTCACTCCAAAGCTTTGCAGAGCCCTGGTTTATATATAGAAATTGTAATCGTTGGCATGTGATGTTGGCCACTGGTTTTTAAAAGATGAAGTAAACGCATTGAAAATTGATTCATTGGCTAATACCTGTTGCATTAAATCAAATGCTCCATGGACAAGAGCAATGCTCCTCTGCTAGACGATGGAGAAAGTCTCATTGTGGAGACAACATGTTGGATTATTTGATTTTTTTGCCTGTCAACAAGTTGCTTCTTTTTTTAAAAAAAGTGCTAATACAGACGGTATTCTCTACTCATTGTATATTTCTTGTAAACTCAGACTTGTGGTTCTGCTTGAGAAAGCCAGAACAGTTGTTACCTTGACCCAAGGTCAGTCATTATGAAAACCTGGTTGAACTGTATCAAATTATGATTTATGATGGATACTAAATGTTCCATTTATTTATTTTCAGGATTCATACCAAAATATGGAAAGTCTCCTGACTTACGCTTTTGGAACCTATGTTAAAACAATGGTGAAATTGGCAAGGTTGATAAATTTAAAAAAGAAATCTTAGAAAATTTTGAAGAAGGACTGGACAAAACTTTAAACTTGAAAAAGATCTCCACATTCAGTCTCTTTTTAGAATGCTGAAAGGCAAAACATTGTCTGGAATTCAAACTTTGCAAAATCTTTGATTCCAAATCTAACTGTGGTAAGAGAACCTTTGATTTTAAATAGAGTACAGACTATAGTTGAAAAACAATTTGTCAGAATCTGATTTTGATTATAAATGCCTGTTTCAGCAAAGAGTGTTTTTATTCCACTGTAAATGGAAGCCTGATGCCCTTAGTATTTGAGAACACCACAAAACTAATCTGAATTTCCATTTCAGTCTGAATAGCCTGTTTGTAGATGAAGTTTGGTGAGACTACCGGTAGTATTGGAATGATGCAACTATCTTGGTCTTCATTCTCAGCCTTCTTTACGTTGATCATGTCCTTCTGGATTAGATTTGGGGGATGCAAAAGGGGGTACAGTGCTGTGGTAATTCCCTTGTTTCTCCAGGGTTGTCCCTGCACTCTGGGGTTGCTTGGAGCTCAGTGCTCCCACTTGTCCTGTTTAATATCTACACGAAACTGCTGGATGTTATCTGATTGACAGCACAAGGTCAGGCATCATCAATATGTCAGTGATGCCAAGTTGTGTATCTCAACCCCAGGCTGGTCAAGTAGTAGTGTTAGAGTTGTAGTTCCTGGAAACTATTGAGGTCTGGATGGGATGGAACAAGTTTAAGCTCAACCATAGCAAGACCGAATTGCTCTGGGTTCAGGGAGCATCCATTTCCTGGGACCTTCCAACTTTAAGGTTATATGGGCTTGCGCTTACCCAGACAGAACAACTGTGCAATTTTTAGAGGAGCAACTGCTCTTGGACTCAAAGCTGCTTTTTAAAGAACAAGTGGTAGCTGTGAATAGAACTAGGGACTTTAATTCCAGATCTTTATATCGCCAGTTGCACACAATTCTGGATCGGTGGGGGGCTTTCTCACAATTACTCAATGTTTTAATTATATCAATGTCTTAGTCACATGACATTTGGCATACTGCAATTCACTCTACCTGGTCCTGTCCTTAAAGACTATCCTGAAGCTACAGCTGCCCAAAATGTAATACTACACATAGTTGTGGGTACATTTCATTATGAGTCTTCTTTGTGCACTGTATTGGTTATTACTAGGTTTGTAGGTAGAGTTTAAGGCTCTGGTGATCGTCTTTAAAGCTTTACATATATAGGGCAGGCTGTCAAACTGGCAGCCCACAGGCCAGATGCATCACACACAGGCCATGCCTACCCCAACTCCACAAAGGCGAAAAAAAGTCGCGATACATCACGTGATGTGATCAGGTTTGACACCTGTGATATAGGACCTGAGTATTAGTGGACCCATCCTGTTTTGTTCTGCCCATCTTGTAAGATTCATTTGACACTCTCCAGGCCTTCCCATATTACACAGTCTATAAGTTGGTGATGGCACTTGAACCCAATAATAATGGTATAGGGCCGTGATGGCTAACCTATGGCACACATGCAATAGATGGCATGCAGCACCCTCTCTGTGGGCATGTGAGCCGTCACCCCAGTTCAGTTCTGCTGTGCATTTGCGTGCGCCTCCCGCTGGCCAGCTGGCTGTTGGGTCTCTGGTGCATACATGGAGGCAGGGCATATATGGGTGTGGCACACATGCATGCATGGGGGCGGGGCACATGTAGGGGGTGCACATGCATGCGCAAGGAGGCAAGGTGTGTGCGGGGTGCAACACATGCATATGGGGGTGCATGCATGGGGAGCACACACACATTGCATTTTGGGGGTTCAGGCATGCACGGGTGCACTTTGGGCACTCAGTCTGGAGAAGGTTAGCCATCACTGGTATAGGTATATATCTTTCCTCAAGCCTTGGGTTTTTATTCTTTTTTTTAATTGTTCTTATCTATAAGCTGTCCAGAGGCATTGGTGAGCAGCTGGTTTTATGAATTTATCAGATAAATAAATAGTATTCAGAACTATAGCTTTTGTGGCCAACTTTGGCTTGTGCAACACTGCCTATTCAGTCTTGTTTTTATTAGTTAAGTAGGTAGGTAATTAAATTTATATCCCGCCCTTTCCCCAGGACTCAGATAGTGTACACAGCACTCTCTCCTCCAGTTTTTCCCACAGCTACAATACTGTTAAGTCAGTTCAGCTGGATTGTGAGAGAATGACTAATCCAATAAGCTTCCCTGGAGGGGGATGGGCTTTATCCTAGACCAGTAGCAAGACCATCACTTTGTCCAAGTACAGAATAAGAGTGCAATTGACTATATAGCATTCGGCAATTGCCTTGCATATTTTACCTCTTATAAAAATTATGACTCGGATTTTAGATCCTGCAACTCAAGTTTCTTTCTTTTACTTTTAAATTTCTCCTACTGTGCCTTATGTTAAATTAATCTTTTAGGTAAATGCAATGTTGCAGTATTGCTAATCGAGCCCAAAGGTTATACCCAGAACAGTGATGGCTAATCTTTTTGCTGTCATGTGCAAAAAGAGTTGCATGCCTGCCCACACCCGTAATTCAATGTGCCCTGTCCCCCTGCGCATGCACATGTGCCCCCCATGCTCCCCCCACTTTGGGCACATGATGGGACAGTGGGTTTTTTGCCCTCGCCAGGCTCCAGAGGCTTTCTAGGAGCCTGGTGAGGGTGAAAACGGCCTTTCCCTCCTCCCACCCAGAGGTCCTCCGGAGGTGGGAAACGGCCCATTTCCCGACTTCTGGTGGAGCCAGAAGTCCCTGTTTTTCTCCCTCACCAAGCTCCAGAGGCTTTCTATGAGCCTGGGGAGGGCAAAAACTGCCTCCATAGAGGCCCTCCAGAGGCAAGAAATGCCCTCTCAGAGCCTCTGTGCGAGACCTTTACTTACTTCAAAATGGGCCGCAGAGACTCCTGGAAGGGGGAGGGGGGCATGGCAAGCCAAAAATCAGCTGGCCAATACGCGCATGCGCGCTGGAGCTGATCTATGGCAATGGCTCCCGTGCCAGCAGATATGGCTCCGCGTGCCACCTGTGGCACCCGTGCCATAGGTTCGCCATCACGGACCTAGAAGATCTGGAAGGATTAATGATGGAAGTGTGTGTTTCTGTGTGAATGTATGTGCATATATACATATACATGCGTGTGTGTATGTATACATAGTTGGAAAATCCAAAATCCTTTCAAAATTAAGTAGAAATTAGCTAATTTCTTTAAAACATGTACTCTGAAATTACATTTTTTTCTATAAAACATTGGCTTTATTTATAAAACATGAGGATGGATTTTATTTTTTTCTCCCAGAAAAGACCTATATGATACTTTTCCCCCCCAATGAACCCTGGCAAATATCTTAATTTAGAAGGTGGAAAATAATAAATACAGTGCTGCTGTAGCTTTGGAATTCTGCAATTTAATTGTTTTCAGTACATCTGTTTAGCAACCTAGTACAAAAAAAATATGTCCTAAACTATCTATGCAAAAATCATATTAAGAAATTCCATCCAAATTCTAAATTATGACAAATTTGCAGATCAAAGAAAATAAAGTCATATTTAGTATTAGCTAACATTTAAGATTATGAAATCAATTAATAAAAGAAAGTTTCTAAATCATTAATTAGTCATGCAGCAAATGATTAGATAAGTGAGTTACAGCCATGATTGTTAATCTATGTTCAATGGAGCATCAATGTTTCCCAAGCATCTTGAAGGCATATATTGGAAGGGGAGGGTCCTACCCACTACCCATAATCTTGTGTGCTGGGAATCTATTATTATCGTTAGGTTATGGTGAGTGCCAAGAAGAAGGCAATGTCAGAAAAGTCTGTCCTAGTTTAGCAGGCCTGAGGGAAAGGAAGAGATCCAGTGGGAGTGGTGAGCCTCTTTAATAATCATCCTAAATTAATTGTGTTTACCTGTTGACTGTGATTACATTTTGTGTTTAACTGACTTTTTATCCGTGTGTTTGGTTGTATAGTTTTTATTTACATTTTGCTATTGTTTTTAATTGCTGTGAGCTGCCCACAGTTACACATGTGACATGGGTGGCTGTACAAATTTGATAGATAGATAGATAGGTAGGTAGGTAGGTAGGTAGGCAGGCAGGCAGGCAGGCAGGCAGGCAGGCAGGCAGGCAGGCAGGCAGGCAGGCAGATAATAGATGTTGGTTGGTTGGATGGATGGATGGATGGACATTCCCTCATTTTAATGATGATGCAGGTTAAAAGATTAGTATGTAATTGTAAAAAAATGGAATTTTGCTTACTCCTTAAAGGTTTTTTTTTAGGGGGGGAGGCTATATGCAAATACAGTGATAAAATTAATCCATCAAAGCAGAGATAAGCAATGAGCTCAACCATTTTTTATCTCTGTTGTACCTTTAATGCCACGGACAGAATGCCCCCAGTTTAACCCCAATCGAATTTTAAAGATCAGGGGGTTATATTTAATGGTCTCAGCGGCTCCTTTGAACACTTGGATTTTATGACATGACCAATATAGAACTTCCTAAAAATAAAATGCAGAATCTCTTTGTTGGCTGGATGCCACGAACCAAGGAGAGAGCTCAGGTGCTTCTACCAAAGGTATTCTAATAGCAAAGGTGTGTGTGTGGGTCAACTTATTTTCCAAAGCACCGGAAGGCAACACAAGTGTCAGCGTTCCAAGGAATGCAGCCATAGATGACAAACTCTGAGGCACTTGAGTTCCTCAAAGAACAGTTTATTGGACACATTATATTGGCACAAACTGGTGAAAACCGACTCTGAGGTTTCCTGCAGCTTTCATCTACCGTATTTTTCAGAATATAAGGCACACACGAGTGTGAGATGCACTCTAGTTTTTGGAGAGGAAAATAGGGGGGGGGGAAATCTGCCTATAAGGTATTCATCTGGCTAGCGTCCTTAGTCTGGTCAGCTTCAGCACATTATTTTATCCCCTGGTTAGGGCTGAAAAAA
>JANHFT010005099.1:213664-227966 GCA_032467955.1 Pseudoxenodon macrops
AAATAAGCAATCAGGAAACAATATCAATAAGAAGTCATAGGATACAAGCAACAAGTTACAGTCCTGCGGTCGTAAGTTTAAAAAATTTAAATTTTAAAAAGAGGTAAAAGCATAGCAATCCTCTCTAAATAAGACAGTAATACAAATTACTATTAAAATACTCAAAAAGCTAAATAAAAATGTGCCTATAAGTTATTTATAATCTGGAGAACATAGAAAGTAGTTTTTCATGAAGAAATGTGGTAGATAAGACTGTCCTCTACTTAAATTTGTTTTCTCTGTTTTCTTCGAGTCAACTAATCTAGCTTTTCCATGAAGTATACTATGTAACCGATGGTTATTGAAGTATTTTCTCTTATTGTGGATTTATTGCTTATTAAACATTCTTTTTCCTAGGATGATCCTCTTACAAATCTGAATACAGCTTTTGATGTGGCTGAAAGATACTTAGATATTCCAAAGATGTTGGATGCAGAAGGTATAGTAAAATCCAGTTTTGTTTCCCTTCTTTTCCTCCCACTTCCCCCAAAAAGGTTCCTTAAAATGCCTTTATGTATTTATTAGAACTGAGAGTTTTACTAGGTCATTCCCTCCTTATCACTCATTTAGACCCATTTAGATCAGGCTAAGTTCTGATACATCTAAAGCAACCACAGTCTTAAAATATTGGTCTATTTTTTGGATCCTGCACAATATTAATGCCATTTGATTAATAGTGCAACAGAGAAAACGTTTGTGTACATATCAGTAGGAGCAGCACAGATTTGGGACTTTCTAACATGATCTGTCAAGTCCTGCATGATTTTGTTCCAGTCATGAGATCCTGCCATGGTCATTAGCTCCATGTGGTAGCAAACGTATGTGAGCTGGGCTAAGACAAATAATAGCAGAGTGGCATTTATGCTTTCTTTCACTGGTCCCTGGTGTGCTTTTTGAGCTTCAGTAATAGGTGCACACCTGTCTTTGACTAACTCAGTGTTCCGCCTTGGGCAAACAAGTTGAATTCTCAGCAAACAGCGATATGATAGCAATCTACAATACATAAAGAGAAAATAGAACAAAGGACTAGTCATCCTTCATTGTCTTTTTCCCTTTTTAAATAGTTTATCTTGACATTTTATTTCTTAGGCCACTGCCCTTTAAATAGGTTCAACACAGGTTCAATATAACCTTCTGTTCTTGAATATCTGCTTCCAGAATACTGATGTTAAACACTCATTTTTGCTCCCTGTATTTTAGAAATCAACACTGGCACTGAATTCTAGTTTTATAATTGCCTTTGTTTTTCAGGCCCTTTACATTGCCTTTTTTCCCCCTTAAAGTTTGGGAAAACTTTTTATTGTTTGCTAGGCTCTTTCGAGTTGTTTCTTTCCATCTAGATCATGAATTTTGAGAACTGTTTCTAGATCTTAGCCATATACAGAAACTTAGGACATGTTCTGCAGTATGTGACTGCCAGTCTGTCCACTGTTTAATTTGCTTAAGCCTTCTCTAAAATATCTCAGAATTACATTTCCCAAGAATTTTCCACTTATTAATTCATTGGCTAAGGGACACGGGGACTTGTAGATCGAAATATTAGAATGCACCACTTTGGGGGACAACCAAAATTAAACAACGATTTTAATGATCTTCTTTATGCTCTGCAAATAGTTTTAGGTGAGATTCCCAAGACCTCATGCTCTTAAAGAGAGCCTCTGGACTTGCTATCTCAAGGTAAAGAGTTTAAATCCCAACAAAACTCAAAGAAGAAATGAATAGTTAGACCCACATCAAAGGGCTTTGGGTTTTTTGTTTTTTTGTTTTTTTTGTGCTCTAGAAATCATCATGCTCATTCCTTGTCTTCCCCCTTATAGCAGCAAGGAGATGCTGTGAAAAACATTAGCATTTATTTGAAAAATGATCAGCACCTACTCCTATAAATCAGTTTGGTCTAGTGGTTAAGGCACCAGACTAGAAAGCAGGAGACTGTTGTGGGAAAAATAGGAGGAGGAAGATGTGGTGGATATATTCACCAACTTGAATTAGTTGTAAAAATAATAAAGTTGGGATACAAATAAATAAAATAATAATAAATAATAATCACCCCTCAACAAATGCTTGGACCACTCAGGCCAAAAGCAGATTCAAAACAATTGGCAAGTTTTGGGTGGAGGGACAATAGCAGTTCCATTTAGTACAGTAACTATCTAGAGGTTGTATGTTCCATATTTTTGCTGACCTAATAGACACGTATCCTTTTGGAAGTGTTAAACTGCACATTTCTCAAAAACGTTTTTTTTAAGCAAGGGGAAAAGAAGCAGGAATAACTTCCCTTCAACATAGGAGAGCCTTCTCCTAAGCACATCCAAAGAGGCCTTTGTAAAAAATGTGCAGGAGCTAAAAAGTTATTCCACTCTTCACTTGGTGTCCCTAGTACCTCACTTTTCTCACTTCCCCTAAGTTAAGATGCTCTTTAACTTCAGGTTTTCTTTGACAGACATTGTTGGAACAGCCCGTCCTGACGAGAAGGCCATCATGACCTATGTTTCTAGCTTCTACCACGCCTTCTCAGGAGCCCAGAAGGTATCGCAGGATTCCAAGCTCCTTCCACACAGCGCACCTGGTCCTCTTGCTAATGTCCAAACTTCTTTCTTGCTCTTGCTTTCTCTCTCTCTTTCTCTTTATTTCTCTTTCCTATCTAGCTACGGGCATTCTTTGTTATTATTATTTGAGAGCAGCGTTGTCTTAGTGGTACTCCAAGTGTATAGGAATCTGGGAGTGCGTATTAATCAAATACAGTTCTACAGTCAGTGATGCAATGCCAAGCCATTCTCCATATAAGTCTTGTGGCCTCTTTGAAAGCAACTAGGAATTCTGCCTTGACCCACTCAGTGCAAGCATTTCTTCTGAGGTGATCTTCAGGAACACTAATGTTAACCAGGAAAATAAATAACTGGGATTCTGCAAAAATGCTTTTCATCCACAATGCCTCAGCAATATAACTTTGTGAATGAAGTACTGTAGAAGTTGACAATTAAATAGCCATCATGTCACTTTGTGCAAAATTGTTTTGCTGATGTCAGCAGACCTTACCCCCTCAAAAGAAAGTGTCATAGGGTAGTTCTACTTGTTTTGTAAAATTGCACAATCTTGCAAATGGCTGGATTTCCTAGATAAGTATGTTTACATTCTTTTCTTTTAATCCCCTGAAACGTTGCTCATTCTCCAAGTAAGAACTTGTCACTGAAGATTATAATTTAATGAATCAATTGTTCCTTGTTGTCTCATAATTTGTTCTGGATCAAAGGGGCTTTGCAGTACTATTCACATTTGCTTAGAAGTAAATGTGATTGAATTCAGTAAGAACTAATCCTGACTTACTGCAATGAACTGCGGTATAAATAAGAAACTATTATTTCATGTCAGGTGCGTGGATGATTTAGTATGAAGATTCAGGCTGACAGATGCTCCCTATCTTTCATTTAGAAGACACAGGTGCATACTGGGTATATGAGCATGAAAACAGAAATTTGGAAAATTAACTATACAAAGATGCAG
Organism: Pseudoxenodon macrops; assembly: GCA_032467955.1. Lineage (NCBI taxonomy): Eukaryota > Metazoa > Chordata > Lepidosauria > Squamata > Pseudoxenodontidae > Pseudoxenodon > Pseudoxenodon macrops. The sequence continues at coordinate 217,205 of JANHFT010005099.1, forward strand.
TATGAAAATAGATTAGATAAGCTTGTCTTTCTCAGTTTGAACTTGCAAACCACTTTAAAAAGGCATTAAAGACATATAAAATTTGATGTAAGGCAGCAATAGATAGAAGAGTCACCAAATTCCCTTAAAAGGTTTGGGGAATATTTAGAAAATAATTCTGGACTAAATGGGCTTGAGGTTACTTTACAAAAAAATTATGTTCTTAAACATACATGCTTATTCCAAATATTGTAGGAATTCCAGCAAGTGACTGTCAGACCTGTTGAACTGTGTTAAACTCAACATTGAGATAGGCCTCTCACTTTTGGTTTGAGAGAGATATGTCTTCTAAAACAAAACAGAAGCAAATCTAAAACATTCGGTATTGTTTTTCAAACCTTCCAAATGATTAAATACTTTCAGTATGAAATACATTTCCACAATTCCCCTATGATATCACTGATCTTATAATTGAGTTCAGTCTATCATTTCTTGAATAGTAATCCAATATCCAATCTGATTATATGGCATGGTTGATTTATGATATTTCTATATTGGGCAAGGGATTAATCCAGAGCTTTTTTTCTGCACATGTCTGAAATAACAAGTATTCAATATCCCCCCTTTATTCTGCAATTACAAATCTGAGATTTCTGGGGATTGGGTGTATTTCATAAGAGGACCCTAAGGGCTGATCTGTCTGACCAGAAGGATCACACAATGCATATAATCTATTTCCATGAATGGTTGTTTCCATTCTCTCTTTAAGGAAAGCTAACATGTTGGAGAAAAAGTTAGACTTCTTTGTTCTGATATCGTAACGCTGAATGTTCATTCACAGTAGTCATGCAACTTGGAAGTTCCACTGTTTTAGGAGGGAGTGCTGGCAATATTTCCCAAGATATAGTTTGGCTCTAATTTGCCAAAAGGTTTATTCACTCAAAAGAGGGCTATACGGTAGTTATCAAGGCTTTTCATGGGCACAAAAGTTAGTAACCAAATAATGTCATTCATCTAAAGAAGTTATAACCTTGTTTTGTTTTGCTAGGTCTACTTTCTGCCAGGAGTTGGTTTCCTAGAATCTTAATTTTGCCCATTTCCAAGTGGGCTGAATATACTGACTGTGGAGTTGTGTAAAAAAAAACAACAAGTTCAATAGTGTCACATAAAACTGACAGGGGTGATGGTAATAGGTTCATGGAGTCCACAAAGCCAATTCTGCCAATCATATTCTGATTCAAATTCCCAGCACTCCGCATGGAAATCTGTTTGGCCTGTCCTGCAATGCATGATGGGAAGTTTCCCCCCCTCTCTTATCACCCATGACTGTTTTATTTTATTCTGTGTGCTGCTTCTTACTTTATCCTTTCAACCTCTTCTCCTTCTTTGCACAGATATGATAGGCACGCTAAGGCCGGATGAGAAGGCCATTATGACCTATGTTTCATGTTACTACCACGCCTTCTCAGGTGCGCAGAAGGTGAGCCTTTACTCCTAACCACCCCTCCTCCTTCTCCTATTTCCTGCCCACCAAATTTGGAGAAAAGTATTATAAGCTCTTACAGATATGGAATCCGGTGCTGGCTTTCATTTTGAGCTCTAATATTATCATTCTTAATATCTTGGGGATTAAAAAAAAAGACCATTAACTTTGCTGAGCTCTCTGTTTCTTTCTTGCGACGTAGAAGAACTCTGCATTTTCCTGGACATAGTTTCCCACCTACAGCTCCCAGGCTGTATTGGCACTAATCCAAATGAAGGAAACACACTCTACTTTATTTGACAACGTTCATGTCTTCTCCAAGTGGGAAGCTTCCTCAAAAGTCTTTCTTTTCTCTGCAGAATCCCTTGGAACCTCTTAAGCCTGATGGTTCTTCAAGACAAGATAATAGTACTAGTCTAATATTTACAGTAGTGAAACGGTTGGGGGTGTTTACAAAAAAAGCCAGTTTACAGGTGTTTTAGTAGTGTGGCCATAACTATCATTGCACTAGAGGGTGTGAGACCCTGCTGCAAGTACAGCTCAGCCACACTTCTTCTTTTCAGGTGTTTTGCAAGTGCAACCACACAGGCTTCAATGTGGAGTGAACTGGGACCTGTACAAAGAGGTCCTTTTTAAAATCTTCCAATGTTTTTTCTTCTTCTTCCAAAACTTGGTTTCCTCTCAAATTGAATCTTTATCCCAGTTCTTGTGGAGGAAAGATTAGAAATATCCCATAAATAGGATAGGAACCATGGCTCTTTCTACTTAAGAATGGGGCAGACTAGAGATCAGGCAGCCTTTGGCAGAAAAATATTAAGAGGAGCAAGGATGAGCAGAGCCTTCATTCTGAGTTTCTCTCTCCAGGCTGTAGTTTCTGTATCTATATTGAAAAACGCTGTACATGAGTGCCATTGTATATGATTTGTTTCCTGTAGTGGGGAGGAGAGAAAAAAAAGCCAGCCATTTAAAAGGTTTTATTTCTGGTTTTTTCAATAAGCGAGAGGATTCCATTGCTATTGGCTACATATACGAATAGTAGAGTTAAAGATTCCAGCTTGTTTATAATTGTAGACATAAACATGCTCTTTAGGATATATGTAATCATTAAAAAAAACAAATCCCTTCTCGCCTGTTGATTGTGTTTTAATATCAATGTGATCAGAACATGCCTACATGGACCTCCCCAGAACAACATTTTTTTTAAAAAGAAGACAGATGTGTCCAATTTGCCAGATCCACCCTCAACAAAAGACTTCTCAGGAGTCTTTCTGAAGATCCCAGGTCTTTCCTCCACATGAGGAGAAAACTCTTAAGGCCACCTTAATACTTAAATGCAGTATTAAATCCTGTCCTACCTTGCTTTCCCAAACCTGGAACTCACCTTTTATGTGCTGGAAACCCTACGTTGGAGTGAAGAATTACATTTACACTCCAATACACTTGTTGGGGTACAAGTTGGGGTACAGCTGTATTAATATCTAGTCCTAAGGCTAGATTGGATTACAAGAGTTTCTGCGTACTCTTTCTTTTTCTTGCTTATCCTTGCTTCCACCTCCTTGTCTTCTTCTGCCACTCAGTGGTGTTCCTGGCATCATTTTTACTTTGTGTCATTTGCGATGTTTTCTTATCCTTTGAGCTTTATTTTGTTTTTTAAACACTCTATAATCATCTCTCCAATGATTTTTTTTCCTCCCATGCCATGCAGCTAGCTGCTCTTCCCTTGACGTTTTGTACTTGGGCACAGCCTGTATTTGCTTTCTATGGATTCCGTTTCACTGATTGTGTGCAGTTTGTAAAAAAAAAAAACAGCTTATGTGTGTCATTCAGAATTGGCACTAATGCATTTATCCATACCTGAGTATAAGCTACCAAGGGGAAAGCAGCCTTTAGTCCATGTTCTTATAGCTTCGGTTGCTGCTCACTTGAGTACAGCGGATGTGAACCTTAATCTTGCTCACTGCACAAGGCAATCTTAGAAATTTCACCCTAACTTTCCATTATGTAATCTTCTTGTAATAACAATTAGCACGCACATTTTTATTCATTTTCCAAAATAATTTATCAAGCCTATACTGTTTCAAAGTTCACATTAAACTAAAATATTATAAACTAAGTTGAAAGTACAGGCCCAGCTCATGTGTAGCTGATAAGTTGCGTTAGTTTCTGATTGAGTTGTTTCCAGTAGTATCTCATGGTCACCTTGGAAATGATAGAATTGGACCTACAACTTAATGTGCTTAAAGTGACTATTTAGAGGATATATTTTGCAGAAGGATGGGTTAGCAGGTCTTTTTAATGTGTGCAGATAGGTGTTTTTTTTAAAAAGAACACATTTTACTCATTCTCTCTTTTATATTGAGAAAACTGGGATATAAATTGAATTTATATCAATTATTTTAAATGGAAAACCCAGGCTTTCTAATACCTGTGTCACCAGTTTACTAAAAGCCTTTTCTAAAGCTGTTTCAGTGCTTAAGAGACAACATGGATTATAAATACAAGTTTTATTTTAGAATGGTGCCGAAAACTTTGCTCTGTTCTGCGTGAGACTGACGGAAAATCCTCTTCTGTAAATAGTATGAAATGTAGCAGAAGGCAGAGTATATACACCAACATATACAGAGTTGGCTTTTAAACTTACCATATTTACAATCAAAGAGCTTTCTTTGAATACATAGATTCATTTCATTTCTTTGGAAAGTAGCAATTTGACAGAAGTTTTCCAGCAGGTTTATGTTAACTGAAACTCTTGTCAGTAAATAAATAGAAATATATACTTTTTGCTACTCATTTTAAATAACAATTCACTATTTCATTTCTTTAAGTGATAGGTGAACACAGCTGTTTAAATAACATTTCCATCCACCACTGAGTAGATCCTGTGTTTAGCCTGCAATTAGCATTGCTACCCATTATGTTGGAAAGCTTTTCTCACTTAAAAGATGTGTTAGATTTGTTCTCACGGAACAAATAACTGGTGTAAAGTTTATTAAAAATAATTGATCCGAGTATCTGCCTTCTCCAATGAGAGGAATTGGACAAAACTATGGATTGGAAGGGGTTGGTGGGAGTTGAAGTTTAACATGTCAGCCATGTTCATATTAACATGATGGATCTGGCCCAGATCATGAGTAACTGTCTTAACCTAGAATTGGTTAACAGTCAAGACAGAACTATTGGCTGACTATTGATAGTTATATCAGAAATAATTCCATACGTTTTTGGGTAGTTGATAGGCTTGTGGTCCCGGTTTTAACACTTCACAAATTGTGGTTACTGACAAACTCATACTTCCTGTTTTGTTTCACAAAAAGCCCCTGACCAAGTAAATTGTGTAAAAGTGGGGAGTGGGGTTGGGAAGCCTTACGTTTCACATCCCCACAATCTACCTGTAAGAAAGTGAAAGAATTAAGAAATACACAGCCACTCTAGCTTCTTCCTTTTGTATCTTAGGACTGGAAGAGAGGATTCAAGTTTGCTTTCTTTCAGAATCTCAAAAAAAATGCAAAGGTCCTTGGTTTAGGTGAAGGCATAATCCACTGGTTAACTCTAGGTACACAAGAGGCACAATGAGGATGAACCTGACTCAGAAATGGCCTGACTACAGGGTGTGCATGACATAATGGGTCTTTCATTGGCTTTAGAATGGGACGACTTGCCCCGGCCAACTCGCATGGCCAGCTCACCATGGGACAAGTGACTCACATGCTTTTGGCTGACCCAAGCCTTGAGGAGTTCTAACTTGAGAAGATTCAAACCTGAAGCAAGACAAGACCCATTGCAATTTACTTGCCCCTCTCTTGAGCTATTCTGTGTTGTTGTCCCTTGGCTATAGCAAGACGGATGGAGTGAGCTGGCCAGGGCGAGTTGTTCTAGACCGCATTGGCTTGGTTAAGGGTCTCGTTGAACTATGGCCATTTTAGAAGGGATCAGGGTGGGGAGGTTTGCCCCAAGGATTTGGTTCCTCTGAAGTTTTCATCCTGACCCGTTTCTGTTAGCTGGCAGGGCTAATGCACAGTGAGTGTGTAGCATGTTGGTGCAGGCGTTAGGAGCACATGGTTATCTTTTCAATCTCCACCCCAATTCTTGATTAGGTGATTTACTGTGATGTCACTCCATTTCTCATTCAGATTTCTCATTACTGCTACCAGCTCTGAAGGGGAGGTCACATGATCAACTTTCTGCTTCTTTCATTCTATTATACTGAGTCACTGAAGGTACAGGGCCCCTGCCTGTCATGATATGTGTGTGTATGTAGGGTTGCTTTTCCTTCATTTGGTTTGTATGTGTGTAAGTGTGTGCGGGGTGTTATCTAAGTATTTCTCTAAATATACACTTGCTATGGTCAGTTTGCTTCCTTTCCTCCCCAGCTGCTTCTAACTTTCATAACCCTAAAGTGCATGAGCATTTTTAATTACTAAATTGGTACTTATAACTTGTTTTTAATCCTTTACTTTGTGGATTTCTGGAAATAAAGCCTTTTAATTCAGCTTTAGTCTTTTTTTTTATGTTTCCTGAAAAAATGGATATTAAATTTTATTTGTGGATTAACTTAGGAGCAAAGTGCATTCTGCAGTAACCATGTTTATTCTGTATTTTTTTAATGTGATAATGAAGCAAAGAGGTGAGCAAAACATGTAAAAGCTGCAGCTCTCAGAGCCACTGCAGTTTGGCATCTTTCAGGGAAATTCTGTGGATGTGTCTTTGTCCAAGCTATTCTCATACTTAGTTCATTAATTAAGATGCCCTTTTAAAAAAAAAACTGGACAGTGACCCAGAAAAATGGTTCACTCATTCTGATGAGTGAAACTTTGGGACAAACATAGCTTGGAAGAAAACTTTTTACTGTAAAAGGACAGTTAAAAAAATACAGTTAAAAAAAACAGTTAAATACAGTTAAAAAAAACTTTTTACTGTAAAAGGACAGTTAAAAAAATACAGTTAAAAAAATCCCTTCAAAATAATTGAACCCTTGATAGAGGAAACGATCTGTTCACACAAGTCCGTAGATCAGTATTTTTCACTCTGTATTATACATATACAGTACAATATATTTTATGAGCAGTTAATGTGAAGAAGTGCATTTTGTGACATAGAAAGCTAATTTTTCGCTTCCCAAACCAGTGCCTACTGGTTTAGCTACTTACAGCTGGAATTTTAACCTCCTGCTTAATTAAACTAGTTAAAAGTATTTGCAAGAGCCAAAACATAATGTTCTGCAAACAGCTGAGAATTTAATTACTGTATATTATGTGACATATCTAAAACTAAGCATGAGTCAAATCTGAGACTTAATTTGGAATAAAAATATATCAAATTGTGCTGTCGGTATCCAGATTGCTAGAAGAACCTTGTGGAATTTGAAAGCTTGTATTTTTATTGGTCAGAGCAAGGTAAATAGAAGCAAATTATTATTATCTATTCACAACAATGTGAAGTAACACCTGCCAGTTCTTTAGCTGGTGTTGGCCCTTATATGCATTGAGTCCTTCCCAAGAATCTAGGATGTCAAAATGCATCAGTGTAGTATATGTGCAGATGCAAGTAGTGTGGCCTTTTGCAATTGCCAATTATTATTGACTGACTTTAATACAAGCTTAAAATCATAAACGTTTCTGTGTTCAGAGAACAGTACCATACTGCACTTTAATTAGACGATGCAGATCACATATGCAAAATAATAAAATAAAGCAATGATATAATTAAACATTTAACCTAATAAACAAAGACTGCAGAACATAGTTTTTTAGGATAATATTTTTAATAAGGCACTTTTAAACCTAGGGCATGCCCATTTCCTAGAGAAAAAGCAAGGCAATTTTGCTATTTTGTTGATCTCCTTTTTTTATATCAAATACTTTGAACCAATCTGATTGTCAGGATCAGAGGAGATTTAAAATAACTGACTATTTTCTACAGAGTATGCTTTGGATGCTACCTCTTTCATTTGGGATGATATAACCATGTATATTAAAATACATATTTGTTCATTTTGAGTACTATTATAAAAAAATTTCTTTGCTTCTTCACTAAAAGTTTCTAAAGCAAAAGCGTAATTCTGTGAAAGCTTAGTTCTCTGCCATAGGTGGTCCCAAATAATAATGTAAAGAGGTATTTGAACACTTTAGAACAAAGCTTTGACTTTGTTTGTCATTTATTTTGGCCATTGTGTTAGGATACAGAAGTTCAAACATGCTAGAGATTTGGGGTTACTGTTTGCTAGCAACCAGTAAAACCCACAAGAACAAAAGCCAGAAAGCTACAAAACAGCTGCTCTTGTTTTCAAAATAAAAATATTGTCAAGTAAAATTTTGCAAATAATTCAGTTGAAATAATATTGCAACATAGATAACTTCCGACCATCGGCATTTTGATGGATGTTCAAAGGGACAAGTAATGTCACGTGTTATGAGATCATTTACATAATGTGCATGATGACCTTATGACTCATGTGACATCATTATATGGCTTGTGCCAAATGCCTGTCCTCATAATAGTGCAAAGAATCGTCAGGTATTGTTTTTAACTGAGATCTGAATTCAGGGCCTATTGCTTTTCTTCCACTTTTTTCCCATTGATTACTTCAGGCCCTTTTATCTTTGATGATTTTGTTTTAGAGGATAAAAAAACAAAACCATTTCAGGTTGGACAAGTTCACATTCAGATTGAAATTCCCAAAATGAGCCTCTTGTCCTAATCTCCCAGAAGTGGTGGTACTAACAAGTTTTTGAAGTATTAAAAGAAAACGGGACAAGTAACATTCTCTTAGAAATGGGTTGGAACATGGAACATCTTTGCTAATGATACCGGTTTTTCCCCCCCTTCCTTCTCTTGTTCTCTTTCTCTCTTGTTAACAGGCTGAAACGGCAGCCAATCGCATCTGCAAGGTGCTGGCTGTGAATCAAGAGAATGAGCAGCTAATGGAAGACTATGAGAAGTTGGCCAGTGATGTAGGTAGCCTTGCTTTCAATTTCTTTGGTATAGCCAAGAGAGTTCTTTAGAATAGTTTAATTTACTGGAGTGCAGCAGCAAATGTGCGAGGAGGGAAGAAACAGAGAAGCACCGTTGTTTACAGCATGCTATTTTTATTATTCAGTAGATTTGTATGACCTTCCATTTCAACTCTGGGCAGCTAACAATATTAAAAAGCTAAATGCATACAGAATAAACATAAAACACATAGGAACCGGGGGAAATTATAAAAAACACCTGTCCAACATTCAATATAACCAGAAGATGGGGTTTGTTCCTTCAGAACAAAGCCAAGTCTTCAAAGCCTTACAGCAGGCCAACAGGAGTAGGATCCATCTAATCTATCAAGGGATGATATTCCAGAATGTAGGCCCCATGAAAGAAAAAGCTCTCCTCTGAGGCCTATCGGCCCACACACACAGTTGGGATCCGAAGCATGTCCCTCTTTATGGTACAGATGGGACAGGTAAAGACAGCTGGAGAGCCCCTGTCCCAGGAAAGGCAGTATGGAATATAACAATCAAAATCTTTGTGGACAATTGCAACGGGGGTATGCTACTGCCATAACTCTTGGGCTGGTTCCTGGAACTGCGGTTTAATAGAATATTTACATCTACATTAAATTAGTATCGTATCCCAAATAGATTTTAAATCTATAATGAGTACTAATATCAGCAGCTCATACTACTAAAATATCTGAATCCTCTAGTAATTTAAAACAGTCTGCATAGAACCAGGGTTAAGCAGCCAGATAGTAATAGATAAATATAATAGTAGAACTTTCAATCTGTAAGATAAAGCAAATGCACATTATGACCCAGAATCAGCTCTGTGAAGTAAAGTAGACATGAAATATCTTGCAAGTATATATCTCCCCCACCCCCCAATCCCCTTTACAGCCCAAGAAACTAGGGAGTGTCTCTTCTGAGCCTCTGGCCTCTTTTATCTGGCCATTCCCTTGGCTGCATCTCCTTGCCTTGCCTCCCAAGGTCATTCTCACATACCATTACACTCTGGGAGAGAAACTTTGGTCTTCTAAATGTTTGAGCAGTTATCTTTAATCAAGACAGTTCCACATGACATAAAGAACTGCCTCTCCCCTCATGCTGTAAATATACAAGTCCTGTCTTTAGATAGTCCCTCACTAATACTAAGCCTGCTTCCCAAAACCAGTCTCAGGGATGAATGAACAAATTTGTCACGCGGCTGTAAAGACAAAAGGGAAAAAGGCTCCCTCAAGCTGAATTGAATGTCTCTCTGTGTGATTTGTCTGGCAGTAATAAAGAAGAGATTTGTTGTGGCCTTCTTCCAGAATATTTTAAGACTTCCCTATCTAGCCAGAGTCTTGACATTTCCAAATAACCTTCCATCCAAATGCTAGTTAAGGTCACTTAACTTAATTTGGGGGAACCAGCCAAGCTTGGCTGTGCGCTGCTACCTGCTATGGAAGTAAATGCAAAACTTCCCAACAGAAATCAAAGTCTGGGCCAAATTTAATACTAGTTATGATTTTAGTTTCTAGAAATTCTGACTTTTCCCTCCTTGGTATTTGTAGCTGTTGGAATGGATCCGGCGCACCATACCATGGTTGGAGAATCGGACACCTGAGAACACCATGCAAGCCATGCAGCAGAAACTGGAAGATTTCCGAGATTACCGCCGTCTTCACAAGCCCCCCAAAGTCCAAGAGAAATGCCAGCTGGAAATCAACTTCAACACATTGCAAACTAAGCTGAGACTTAGCAACAGGCCAGCCTTCATGCCTTCGGAAGGGAAAATGGTTTCAGTGAGTGTGTTAGATTAATGAGTTCATACACAATGACTTGGCAAAGGGGGTTTCCTACTGTTACTGTTGCTTTCATGGGCCAGTGGAACTCGGTTTCCTAGAACTGAATGTATATTGGTTGCCATGGGCTTTACTACAACTTGTAGTAGACACAGACTATAAATTGCCAAGTGATACCGTACTATTCTAACAGGTTGTCCCTTCTAGAAAACAGATACCACACATGAGATTTTTTGTTTTAGCCTAAGATAACTGAATAATAAAATCATATACTTTTTAAACGAGTTTGTTATATTGAAATACATCTTCCTTTCATGAGCTTAAAATAGTATTTTTAGTGCCCCTTCCTCTAGTGTCCTCCACCACCCCCTCAAGCTCTACTAGCTTGAGTAGTAGAATGAGCTTCCATGATCAATAGGGGACTTGAACCTGGATCTCTTAGTCCAGTGATGGCTAACCTTTTTATTCTTGCATGCCAAAAATGGCAGTTTGTGTACATGTCAGCACACAACCCACCCACCCCACACACTGCACTGCGCATG
>JANHFT010005099.1:229931-241519 GCA_032467955.1 Pseudoxenodon macrops
TGGCTAGGTGGGCATGTGACTGGGTGGGTGTGGCCAATTTAACAGTCCATTAAACGATGCACACAAATTAAACTTTCATTCGTTTTTCTCCTGGGATGCTTTATTTTCTTCTGTTTGCATGTTGCTCTTTTGGTTGACTTTTCTTTTTACCAAATCATTTTTTCAGTTGTTTAGGAGTCTAGGGGGCCATTGCAGGAAACTCAGTTTTGCAGCAATTCTTCTCAGCCACAAGGAGTTTGAGAAATCTCTGTCTGTCTCTCTTCTCTCTTTCTGATGATACAACAGTGATTGGTCTCATTCGAGACAATGATGAAACTGCATACACACAGGAGGTTGAACAACTAACCTTGTGGTGCGACTGGAACAATCTGCTTATTTGTGCCCTGTGACTATCATTACCTGCTGCACCTGATCATTCTTGAGAAATGTATCTTGTATTTTTATGGTATGGATAATTCTATAGAAGAACAGGGAAAAAAGCTTCCTACTAATAGAACTTTTAGGGTGTCTCCAGATTCCAGTTCTTAAACAACTGCCCCAGCACAGCCAAAAAAAAGCCCGTTATTTGAGTTGTATATATCTGCTTCTCACAACATGCGGGACTAAAAATATTTTGATCTTGGTTGGTGTGGAAAGGGGGCAATCTCAGCTTTGCTCTGCTGAGCTTTGCCAACTCTTCATGTGACCAGGACTCCCTTAATTGAGTCCCCATTCTTGAGCCAAAGTATTAATCTCAGCCTCCACTGGCTTATCATTGCTCTAGGCAGCCTGCAAAACACACGTTCAAACCGCCACGAAAGGGCAGGGAAGCGCTTGATTCGATCAAATAACTCCCATCAAGAAATACTCCTTCTCAATATGCTACCATTTTTAGACATCAGGCACTCTCCCTGGGAAGGCCATGTAATAATTAACTGGGCCATGCCGCAACAAATTCAGGCCACACACACGTGATTACCCACCCACAAGAAGGGACAACTTGTGACTCTCTCTAGCCAGTTGTCCCATGGGGAGCATGGAAGAACAGGCCTCTCACCCGCCTGCAGCACCAGATGGTAACTTCCATAGATTGGACAAGATTTCACCGTTGCACTCCCAATGGATCTCCCTCCTCTTCCAGAACTTAAGGATATAAAAAAATCCAGAATCAGACTTTTGAGGCAGGCTAAGGAAACAGGAATTCTAGAAATGCTACTTTATTGTTACAGGATTTATTAACGGAGTCTTGAAACCTTGTCCAAGATTCTCTCCATCTAGTCTTATACTAAACAAAACCAAGGCTGGAGTTCTTTTGAATTTCTTTCTCATGCTCTCCTGTGTCTCTTGGCAGGGTGTTACCTTCTCTAAATCCCTCTTCAACAGCTCCCCCCTTCTTTCTCTTCTTAATACAGTCTCATACCTTCCCCAACCAGAATTCCTTTACACCCATTGAAGTTGAAGAGCTCCCTCCAGTGGTGGCTTCCATCTTTACAGCCTTCTCCCAAAATCCCATTTCTCCATAGATGTCAGACTGATGACCATACTTAGTAGCCTGGGGAGTCTAGCGAAAGCAACAGCAGAGACCAAAATAAGCTTTCTGGAGCTGCACACAATACCTTCAACAAATTCCATATCAGGCAATGGGGAGTCAGCAGTTTAATTCAGCTAATGAAGGAAGCAAGTGAGCTCTCTATCCTGGTTGAAGAAAATATACCGTAGCTTATGGCAGCATGTGACTAAGGAATCCATGACATATCAGCATACTGGCTCAGTTGCAAAGCCTGGACCCTGGTGAATGAAATCTTGATCTCAGGGCGTTCAAGCAATATATTTTTTAATGTTTGGTTGATCACCAATGAATGCATCTTTGGTCAACTTCAACCAATTACAGGCTGGAAAGCTTCATTTAATGTTTTCCAACCAGAGAGAAAGATATACCACAGACTTTCTGCAACTTCTTGCAATAATGCTCTCATTATTCCAATTATATGTGTGGAGAATGACAGGTCCAGCTTCTGATTCATATAGCAAAGAGTCAGAGCTTGAGCTTGGGAGAAAGCTAAGCCCCCAACTAAAAAGGATCAAGTGGAGATTCTTAGTCATCCAGGTCATGGTTGTCCCAAAGGTGCTTTTTCAAGAGGCAACTGGACTTTCTGGTTTTTTCTTTGAAGATGTTTCGCTTCTCATCCAAGAAGCTTCTTCAGCTCTGGCTGGATGGTGGGGAATGGAAGGATTTATTACTCCTTGCAGACAGCTGGTCATTTGCATTCTTTCCTGGAGGTTTATCTGTGTCTTCAGGTTCACCTGACTAATGCAAATTCATAAACGCATGGCACAACATAGGAGAACAAATCCATCCAGCAGTCCATCTGCATTTAAAAGACAAAGGCTCCTCTTTTGAAGATAGTAAAGTCCACATTTTGGACAGAGCTGGTTTGAAAGAGGAGTCAAAGAGGCCGTCTATGTCAAAATTGAACAGCCCTGTCTCAACAGAGGATACAGCATCTTATCTCCAGTCTACAACACAGTCCACACTCCAACAGTTCCAAGAAGGCTCCACACCCATTTGCACCACTCAGGTGACCCTGATGACACAGAAAGACCCCCCAGGTGGTCTCAACTACTCTCTAAAAGAATGCAAGAAGAAGGCCATTAATTCTTCAGATTAATTAATGCCCCACAAGTGGAACTTTGGCCGGAGTGGATATTGTGGATATCCTCCACTCTAGATTATCATAGTTCAGTAGACCTCTTCTTGTCCATAATTAAAACCTAGCTGCAAATAACAGGGAAGAGACTCTCTATGGATTGTTCTTTGCCTAATTTACAGCTCAGTCAGTTTTAGTGTTATATGCTAATTGGTTTGCAACCAAGCATATTGGAAATGTGCTAATTGCCTCTTGCTTTTTTTGCTGCTGTAGGACACTTGGTCTGCAAAGGTTTATTGACCATGACCTCCAGGTGGTTCAAGGTCAAATTAATACATAAGACACAGGATAAGCCTGCCCTATTCCACTAAAAACACACCTACCTTGGCAATCATTGACACTACTGCCTTACAGGTTTACACCTCTAAGACTTCCACAGGAACTTCTACTTATTTCTTTATTAAAATCAGTTCTTACATTTCAGCCAAAGTTTCCTTTGGTGGAAGTTGTAGCTGTAAATGGCACCTAGCAAGGACTAGGGACGCTTTGAATATAACATCCTGCCTTCTGATATATCCCATTATAAGACATCTTGACTTTGCTATATAAAAATAGTATGTTAATCGTACCATAAAGGTCAATTCTTTTTAGCAGGGACAGAGCCCCCACCTTATCAGGCATGGGCAAAGTAGAGGGAAGATGTGCAGGGAGCATCAGTATCTATAACCAATTGTACAAGTATCACCCTTTATGCTTACCTTTCTCAAGTGTATTTTCTTTTATGTGTCTCTTTTGGTGAAACTGGGAAATTTGCAACTCCCAAATGCAGCAACATCAGAAGTTTTTTAGCATTCCAGTCCTTGTCTCCGGAGCAAATGGAAGGAAGATACCCCCAATAGGATACGTTTCAGAAAATGGGAGGGCTGAAAAATGATTGAACTTAAAAGGGCTCAGACTTTGCCAAATAAATATGGTGACTCTTGAGTCAGTATTTCACAGAACAAATCTTATTTCTTAGTAATATGATTAAACTGCTATAAAGAAACTTCTGTTAGAAGATACCTCTTATGTAAATTGGTCACCTTCATTCCTCTTTACTGTCTACCTCTTGATAGGCAAAGAAGCCATGTTGCAGCAGAAGGATTATGAAACCGCCACCCTCTCGGAGATCAAGGCTCTGCTAAAGAAACACGAGGCATTTGAAAGTGATCTTGCTGCTCACCAGGACCGGGTAGAACAGATCGCTGCTATTGCACAAGAACTTAAGTACGGCTTCTGCATGCGCGCGGTTTACTGTTTGCTGGTTGATGCTCTTCTTTTCAAATTCAGCTCTGCTCCTTCTTTAAATCAGACGTTTAGAGGAAACATGGGACTTGGGTACACCCCCCCCCAAAAAAAAAAGAATCGTTGGGATGAGGAAGGGAACTATGTGCTATGGCAGGGGTGTCAAAAGCAAGGTCCGGGGGCAGGATCCAGCCTGCAGGGTACTTAGATCTGGCTTGTGGAGCCACCTTGGAAGCAGCAAAGGACCAGCCCGTGGTGCTTCTGCCAGTGAAAATGGAGCTTGGGAGGGCCGTGTGCAGCCTTCCTGAACTCCGTTTTCCCTGGCAGAGGGTTGTAGGAGGCTGTGGCAGCCGAAAACAGAGCTCGGGAGCCCATTTTTGCTGGCACAGTGCTTGGGCCACCATAGGCGCTCCTGACACAACGTTGAGCTGGCCATGCTCCCAGTCCCCCCGGAGGTCAAACAAACCCTAATGCGACCCTCAATGAAATCGAGCACTATGGTATCTAACAAACCATGAGAGAGACATGGCTGGTGTGCATAGATTACAAATTTCATCATTTTTGAGACTTAATTTTGTCTGCAAGCTCAAATAAGGACATCCAAGCCTATAAATCAGCCCTCCTCAATCTAGTATCGTCTTTCCCAGCATTCCCAACAATGGTGGAAATAATAGTAATTATCTCTTGGGCATCAGGTTAGCAAAGGCAACTATTATGAGGAAATTAAAAGTCTGCTTTCATCTAGGCTTCATTTTTTATGATTTTGCAAACATTTATGTTGTTTCAAGTCTACCTAACATCCTAGGGATTTCCTCCTTTTCATATTTTAGGCTCATCTTAAGCTTTTTGAGCTCAGCTAAGGCAGTAGAACTGTCCTCCCATTGGGCAAGTGACAATCTAAGTTCAGATACAATAGAATTAAAACTTAATTGGGTGTAGGTAAGGCTCTCGCATAGCTCCCCATTCTTATAATACTTGGCTTTTCATACCTCTGTTGACTAAGAAATTCAAGGCAGATAGAAAAAAAATCATTCACCATGCCACTAATGTGATTTAATGCTACAAAATTATGGAGGATAAAAAAATATGAAAATGCATCAGATGAATTCTTTATGTGTAAAAGTATTCTGGACAAAGCTGGTCAGAATGGATAGCAGGATCTTGGGTTAGATGGATTTCGTTTTCTCCAGCACAATTATTTTATGACTTTTGTGTGTCATCAATTATTTACATTTTTTTCATAAAATGTTTGGTATTAATCTTCTACCAATATATTAGATGAAAACATTTTCTGTTCTCTCTTTTTAAAAATTCTCTTTTTTGTTAGTGAGCTAGATTATTATGACTCACCGAGTGTCAATGCCAGATGCCAGAAAATATGCGACCAGTGGGATAACCTTGGTGCTCTAACCCAAAAACGACGAGAAGCATTGGAGGTAAAAGATGCTCGTGCATTCTAAGCCCGCAGTGTTATTTTTCCTAGCTTTTCTGACTGTTCCTCTCTTGAACTTTGAGTTTAAAAGTTTGCTTTGACCTGAGCTCAAATTAAATGGATATCTAATTCCGATTTATTTGATTTGATTTTTTTAGATTTAGATTTATTTTATATTTATAATCTCAAGTCAGGCGAGTCGATGTCATTTAAGTGTCAAGCAAATGCTTTTTTTTCTATTTTCCATGATCTTTTAAAATTAGTAAGCTCTCCAGATTCCTTTATTTGGCAATTAACTATTTCATTATTTATTTATTGTGTTTATTTCACGGAGACTTTTATCATTATTTTGTTTGCCCTCTTTTTGTTCAGCTTGATGGTAATTTCTGATAAATGGTGATGGAGAAATTGAGAAGGAAGGAATGAAGAATGTATACATTGCTGAGACCAGATTCTAACACTTATCAGAGATTTGATACTATTTACACAACTAATTTATTATACGCATACACAGAACTTAAGAATCAATCAAGTACTTTGCTATAGGTTCCCACATGTTCTGTAACATTTTTATGCTCAGAGTACCACTCTAGATCTTACATTTCTGAGATGGTTAGAGCAGTGTTGAACCTTTTCTTCTGGCCTAGTAAGGTCAGAACATTTTGCATCTTACTACATAGGTCTGTGATGGCGAACCTATGACACACGTGCCAGATGTGGCACGCAGAGCCCTCTCTGTGGGCATGCATGCCATTGACAGTGGCGAAAGTTGGAAGACAGCAGCTGGCCGCCACACATGTACATGATGAGACCCGGAAGAGCAGCTGGCTGCTGCACGCATGCGCACTGGACAGCTGCTCTCTTCCGGGTTCCGTTGCGCGAGCGAGTGCGGCTCAATTTTGTCACTCAGTGCCGAAAAGGTTAACAATCACTGATATAGATCATTTAATGTTCACAATAATATAATACCTACATTTCTGTCTATCATGCATTATTTTTCTCTGGATTCATTACAGAGAACAGAGAAACTGCTGGAGACGATTGATCAGCTGTATCTAGAGTATGCCAAACGAGCTGCACCTTTTAATAATTGGATGGAGGGGGCTATGGAGGACCTTCAGGATACATTCATTGTTCACACAATTGAAGAGATTCAGGTGTGTATGTATGTTTGAAATATTGCCTTTTCGATCTTTGATTATAGTAGGTTCATGACACTAGCTCAGGGGTGTCAAACTCGCTGCATTACGTTGCCATCACATGACGTTTCGTGACGTTTTTCCCCTTCGCGGAGCTGGGGTGGGCATGGCCTACACATGACAAATCCGGCCCACGGGCCGCCAGTTTGACACCCCTGCACTAGCTGATTCTGACACTGTCTGCCCAACAAAAAATAGCTTCTCTTCTCCCACAGACACAGGCAGGTGACAGCAGCTATCCCTAAATGAATGAGAAATATTGGTGTATGCTAGTCCATACCACATATACGGCTGGGAGCAAATGCAGAATATGAAGGAAAAAGAGTTTCCCACTCCCTTGCCCCTGCCTCACATCTATTTTCTGATATTTGTAGCAGAGGTGGGTTCCTACTGGTTTGGACCGGTTCTATCCAGTAGCTAGTATACCACTGGTGACGTCACAGAGCCGGTTCTGCTCCGTGGGCGCCACCATCTTTTTTTTTTAATTTCTTTTGGGAGGGAATATTTTTTGAATTTTTTTCGGGGTTTTTCTTCTTCTGTGCATGCGCAGAAACAGAGTTTCCGGCACTGCGCATGCGTCGCCATCTTGTTTTCGGCCTTTGTGGGGGGGAGTTTTGGGGGGTTCTACTGCACATGCATGCGTGCCCACGAGGTGCGGGAGGCAGCAAACTGGCGGCGAAGTAAGTTAGAACCCACCCATGATTTGTAGGAGTGGACAATCAGGCTAAATCAGTTTTCCTGATTTTATCCCATCTGCCACTAAAGTAAGATGTCATGATTCAGTAAAGCTAGGGAGACAGTTACACAGGATATTTTTCTTTTCCATGGATCATAGTTAAGAGAATCATGGCAGAGGAGTAGCTGTTAAGACCAAGTCATAATATGCACGTGCCAAATATGTCTCCCTTTTAATGCATACAAGCAAATTCTTAACCCAGTTCTAATGCTCAAAGGAGAGATGAACTATTCCGTTTGAAAACATTAGTCTGAATATCTAAAACTGGTAAGACATGGGACATGATTATTTTGGATGTCCCTGGACTTCGTAGAATCAATATGCAAGTTGGGTTATAGGATTTTCCTTGAATGAATGAGTGAAAAGGTGGCCTTAATCACAAATGCATAGGGATGTTTTTATATTTAAAAAGAAAAAAAATGCCCTATTTCTGCTTCAGAAAGAATTAAATTTTATCCTTTAAATGATATAAAATTTTAGCCTATTAAATGATATAAAAATTTAGCCTCCAAGGTTATTAAAGAGAAGTTATGTATGTAGCAAACTTGTCTTATAATGTTTCTGGCATACTCTTAAACTGCCACACTGTAGAAAAATTGTATTTGAATCAATCTCTGGAAGAAGAAAAAAAGTATGCCATGCACTTCTCTGTTGAACTGTTACAGATAGATATAGATTTTTCTGTGTGTGTAAGGGTTTGCAATGTTATATTTTAGAGAGTGTGTCGTTTCTCATTACTATGTTATTTTGTTTTGTCAGGGACTGACCACAGCTCATGAACAGTTTAAAGCTACCTTGCCAGATGCTGACAAAGAGCGACAAGCTATCCTAGGAATCCACAACGAAGTGTCAAAAATTGTCCAGACCTACCATGTCAACATGGCAGGAACCAATCCTTACACCACTATCAGCCCACAGGAAATCAACGGCAAATGGGACCGTGTGAGTTGCTTTCAAGGTTAAGCTGCTTGTCCCTCTGGGTATTCTGGCACCTTTTTAGTGGTTCATCCCAAGCATTTCTTTGTGGAGTAAATCTTCCTGAGCTCAATGGGACTTCATTCTGCATAAATATACGGTATATTATGATCTGCGATTTCAGTGCAAATTCTCTCAGGTGCCCAATATTTTGTTCAATTTTTCTGATCTCTTGTTCTATAGGAAAGAAATCCTTGGTGTTGATTTCAAAAGCTAATTCTGAATTATATCTTATTCTTGACCTGTCAAAGGATAGATATTTACTGAGAGGCATGATGACTTAAACCAGCCTTTCTTTATCTGAGGCCGTACAGGTATTAATAATGCGCTTACCAGAATTCTTAGTTATCATGGCCAACAGGTGGGAGATTTCAGTAGAAGTAATTTGAATATTTTTGGTAGGCACTATATTGTGGGAAGGTAGTTATAGCTGCTAGCACTCTTGCAGATTAAAAATGATTTATTTGGCATTTATGTAGAAACTTTGGTATTTGTACTGGCTGATGTCCTGATGTGCTTAGCGTTGCGCAAATATTGCTTCACGGATTTCAGGAATCCTTTTCGTTTGTTCATGTTTAACAATACTGAGCAAAAGATTCTGAGCTTTTGTGTTTTTGCCAAAGGTGAGACAACTTGTTCCCAGAAGAGATCAGGCCCTGATGGAAGAACATGCACGCCAGCAGCATAACGAGAGACTCCGCAAACAATTTGGGGCTCAGGCCAATATCATTGGGCCCTGGATCCAAACCAAGATGGAGGTAAAATTGTTTAATTGGATACTTTTCTGCCGAAGAACTTAATGTTTTGAAACATATTCAAAAAACAAAAACAGAAAGGAAGGTCTCCTAGGCTGCTTCCACATTGGATTTGAGGACATTTTGGGCCCTGAACATGAGCTGAACTCTTTGGGGATTAATGCCCTTCCTCCGACTTCACATGGCGCCATTAGTCTGGGGGAAGCTTTCAGCTGCTGAACTGCTGAAAGATGGTATTGTAGGGGGGCTTCCAGTTAAGATGGTGACATGAGAAGCTGAGCCCTATGATAGCTCCTCTAGGAATAAATAACTTAAATATTCACTTCTGGCCAAATTTATATAAAAGTTAAGACCATTTGAAAGGCTATTTTACAAACTGACCTAAACTTGACTTCAAAAAATAACATCATCATTGCAATAAATTTTTAAGGTACTTTTGGAAAATACTATACTGTAGCCATTCTACTGGTGCGGATAGTTTCTCATGGATGGCAATTGTTGCCTCCTACTTCTCCTCACTTCTCTAGTCTTCTGAAGATGGAGGTCAGCCAGCACCTTCCTGTCATCCCCTGTCCTCTTGCGAATGAATGTAATCTTTGCCTACAGCCCTACATCCCAAAATGTGATGAGGCAACAAAGTGTAGGAGTGGGAACAATGCTTGCGCATTTCCAGGTTTCATATACACTGATGCTTAACTTCATATTTGCTTGCTCACAGTAAAAGCTCACGGAGATGACACAGCTAGATTAGCTGCTTTATTGCAGGCATAACAAAAAATCATTTACACATAAAAGAGTTCCTGAATATATAGTATACATATATACTCTTAAGTTAGGAGTCCCCAATGCCTGGGCCGCAGCCCATGGCCTATTTGAAACCAGGCTGCATGACTGATGTGCACACACACAGCTCAATTTGTACAAGTTGAGCTGTGAGCATATGCATGCTATCCTGCCACTTGCGCAGGTTGAGCTGTGCACATGCGCATGTGCACCAACTTGCCACTCTTGCCGTCCAGTTCCCCTCTCCTTCCCTCTCTAGCTGGGCCACCAAGCTGCAAAGATTGGGGACCGGTGTTCTAGGTCTTTTCCTCACAGTCTTTTGAATGAACAAAAACTCAGCTGAGCCTTGACAAAACCAGTTATGTTTACAGCTTCCCCAGCTTCCAGACTTATAAACTATCCTTGGAGAGTTTGGGGGGGCCAAAATGCTGGCTCTGCCATTTACTTATTTTTAACCCAGGGTCTCTATTGTCATGAAATGTTTAAGGATGCGCCATAGGAGGGACACTTAATAAGTATGAAATTATGAGATAGATGTGCTGTCTTTGCATTTTGTATAGAGATGGAGCTTACTGACTCTGCACTTGATTAGATATAGCGTGCAATTTAATACTCCTTTCAGTTTATCACAGAAGAACTCTGCCCCAGCACTGTAAGCAATTTTAGTACAGAAATTCCCCTGATGAGTTGCTATCTAGGGCTTTTCCTTCCTCTGAAGTGAAAAAAAAAGCACATTGTTATATAGAGGTATTTAGTGCCAGTGCCAAAAATTCTCATATTATTTATGGGTTAAAATTGTGTATGGACATATATAGATAGATTAAAATATCTCATTAAAATCACTTAATACATGTTGGAGCCACATTGAGCGTTTGTATTTTAAGTGTATTTTTTCAGATTTGTTACTTTTTAATTAACTTTTGATTAACTTTATAATAGCTCGTAACTGGATGCCTCTCTACACTGGCTGCAAACCATATTATGTGCATTCGTTGTCTTTTATTGCATTTATTGCATTTTTATTGCGCCTGTTGCATTTTATCTGAAAAGAAGTTACTCCCAATTATGAATTAAAGATTTAAAACGGCTTTCCTCAACATACTGCCCTCCAAATGCATTGAAGTTCATTTTATCATCTTGCAGCCAAAGGTCTATTGCTGTGAGAGGATGGAAAATCCAGTTCAATATACTTCTATCGAGTTAAATAGCAGTTTCGGTGATTAATGTCCGAGATAAGAATTGCACTATATTTTTCTGTCCTGAAATAAGTGGTAGGGGCAAGCTCCATGATAGATATTCTTCATCCACACCAGAAAAGACATCCTTATCTATGACCCAGTGTTCTGTTCTGTTTACCTTTCCTCTAAAAAAAGCTTGCAAGTCAACTCGAATTCTTTTGAGACTGCAAGGCCTGTAGTTAAAGCATTTTAGTTTCATTTAGGGAACAGTCAGAGCAAATGCCTTTCATGTTGGAACTTGTTCCTTACCTCTCCCGTTTCCTTTGGGCTCCTATAGGAGATTGGCCGCATCTCCATAGAGATGCACGGGACTCTGGAGGACCAGCTTAATCACCTGCGGCAGTACGAGAAGAGCATTGTGAACTATAAACCAAAGATTGATCAGCTGGAGGGAGATCACCAGCTGATTCAGGAGGCTCTGATCTTCGATAATAAGCACACCAACTATACTATGGAGGTAAAGACTCGGGAGTATTATTTATTTATTATTATTTATTTATTAAATTTTTATACCGCCCTTCTCTCGAAAGACTCAGGGCGGTGCACAGCCAGCAATAAA